>QEPC01004073.1:2200995-2221882 GCA_003113815.1 Sphenodon punctatus | reverse complement strand
CGGGGGGGGGGGGCGGGCAGGGAGCACATGACACTGGTGCTCCAGGCTCTGCACTGGCTGCCTATAAAGCAATGGGCCAGGTTCAAGGTGCTGGTTTTAACCTTTAAAGCCCTTCATGGCCGGGACCGCCTCACTCCCCATGTGCCTGTGCGACCTTTGAGATCATCTGTGGGAGCCTTTATGGAGGTTTCCCGGGCGAGGTGGGTGGCCACCGATGTTAGATTTTTTCGGTGGCTGCCCCTGTGCTGTGGAATTTGCTCCCGGAGGACTCTCGGTTGCCCCCCCTCCCACTCCTGTTATTTTGACATTTATGTAAGACCTGCCTGTTCCGCCAGGCCTTTGGGGAGGGGGAAGGTGGGGGAGGTTGAGGGGGGGAAGGAGTTTTTTTCCCTGCATATATATGGAATTTTTAACTGTTTTAATTGTTTTATTGTTTTTATATTTGTTGTTCGCCGCCCCGGGCTGCCCTGCGGGGAGGAGGGGCGGGATAAAAATTGTAGATAAATAAATAAATACATTAAATTAAAAGCTGACTTTGTGTCTCCGCCCTGAGTTTGGTGTGCACTGCTCAACCACAGCTACAGAGAGGGATATTTGTCAGGGAAATGGCCTTGTCAGTGCGAGCGTCACCTCAGCTGGTGCCTACTGGAGTGTCTAACCTGGCAGTTTTTAGAAAAGGACTGCTGTATGTAATTGCAAGATGTTAATAATAATAATAAAAAATTTGTATAACACCTCGACCTTGTGAAGCACCCCGAGCACCATTCAGCATGAATATAATAATACCGAAATCACCATAAAACCAACTAAAAATCCATTTAAATCAGATTTAAGGGGGAAGAAAAAATACATGAAGGGGAACCAACAGTGGATTCTCTAAAAGCACCTGGAGAATAAAAAGAGTGTTCAGGTGCTTTTTTAAGGTGAGGAGGTAGGAAATGAGATGAACATCTGGAGAGAGCAAGTTTCACACTGGGGGGCCCTCCACAACAAAGACCCAATAACCTGCCAACTTACAATGCGATGTCAAGACACCCAAGCAGCAGGTGGTATCCGAGCACAAATAGCCAATAGGGTAGAGTTGCGGAAGCAGGTCTCAAATATAGTGGGACTGCACCATTCAGGGTCCTCCAAACCAGCAATGCAAGGCTGAGCCTGCTCATTGCTCACTAAAAAGGAAGTTGTTCTCTCAAATTGTAAGACTTGCAGAAAGCAGTTTTCTTCCTTTGTGGCAGGTGTTTTTCCCCCTTCACACTCTTATAAAGATGAGTGGCACTGTCGGTGCCGGTAAATGGAATCAAATAGGAACGTGCCCATCAAGGTGTCTTTCATCTTCTTGCTCTGTGCGTGTGTGAACGCACATACACAAACATGCTAAGGTTGTGAAGTCAAGCACTTGAAAGGTAAGCAATGCCAGGCTTCATGCTGCCCTGTAACATTTTGTTCTTCTTCGAGTGGGGTCCTGTGTATGCTGCTTGTGCCGCTTCCAAGTGCCTCTCCTCCCCCAGCCAGTGTGACAGGGAGGGTGTTGCTGGGGATGCTCTGCCCCGCTCAACCTGCCCAGCCGCGGTAAGTCTGCATGCAATCTCACACACACCCCTCCAGCCATCATGAGATCTCCCCCACATGCAATCACCCCCAGCTCCAGCCATCATGCGATCCCTGCTCCAGTCATCCGATCGCACCCCCCTCCCCCCACATGCAGTCACACACACACGCACACCCATCTCCAGTCATCAGAAAGAGAAACTGCTGGGGGTTCCTCCCTCCCTCGCAGGGCTGCCCCGAGCGAGCTGAGGAACTTGGAAGCGACACAAGCAGCGCTGGAGCGGTGCCCGGAGCTGAGTGGGGCTAGAGCTGGAGCGACGCCCGGAGCTGGGCGAAGCATCCTGCCAGATCCCTGGCAATCCCCACAGCACCCGGAGAGGGGGTTCGCTACAACAATAGCTGCTTGTAACATGAATGTGGGAGAACTGCGGTCTGGTCAAGTTTTGTGTAAAAGGAAAATGCTCTTAGCCAAGTAGTACGAGTTCATTCATGCAGATGGTGCGCCCGGAGCTAAGCGGGGCTAGAGCTGGACACTGGGTGCCCCACTCAGCTCCAGGCGCCGCTCCAGCTCCATTGCTGCTTGTGCCCCAGTCAACCTGCCCAGCCGCAGTAAGCCCGCCTGTGATCACCCCCACTCCAGCCATCCAAACCCCCCCCCAGTCAGGCAGCCCAGTATTTACAGCGCACGTAGCTCGGAGTCCAGAAAAGATAGAGCCGCGCTGCTTCCGCTTTAAGTACTGGGCTAGGTGAATCCACAACACACCTGAACTGCAGGTCACCACAAATCCAGCCAATCAACGCAAAGGATGACTGGAACCGCGGGAAACAGCACGATTCGCGCTAATTCAGTCAACTCGGGTCCCTGCCTATAGCGTTCTGGGCCCGATTCATGGTGCTGGTTTTGACCTTTAAAGCCCTATACAGTCTGGGCCCCTCCTACCTGAGAGACCGTCTCACTCCCCGGGCCGTAGGGCAACCTATGCGTTCTACCGGGGGTGCTTTCTGGGACGTCCCCCCGAGGGAACCGGGGGGCCACGAAGGAGAGGGCATTATCGGTGGCCACACCACAGCTGTGGAACTCCCTCCCAGAGGAAGCTCGCCTGGCTCCCAACCTGTTGGCCTTTGTCAGGCCTGTAAGACCTTTGAGGGAGGGGAAATAAGGGGGGGGGGGTTACTAGTGGTTTTACCACCTCCTTGTTATTTTTATTGTTTTAGTAATGCCTTATGTGAGCTGCCGTAGGGCTGGAGGGAGCGGAATACAAATGATTAAATAAGTAAATAAATAAGAGGAGGCGGGGTGCCTTCCTGGCCCAGTTTCTTGAAGCTGGAGTGGGGTGTCTGCACGTGAGCAAAACTCCGTTGGTCAGGATGCATAGAGCCATCTTGAAGAACACAGTTACAACCTTTATTTCTTCTGTGGCCTTCCTCACCATAGTGTCTGAGCATTTTCAAGAGCGCATTAAGCAATGTGGCCACCATCTGTTGTGTTGGTTATTCTCACGCTCCTCCTCTCCTGCGATGGAGTGAGGGGGGTGAAGGCAATGTAGGGTTTTGTTTGGTCAGAGCATTTAGGGTTTGAGGAAGATAAGGGTCTTAGTCCAGATGGTGAGTTTCACCCTCCTAGCTTACAGTCCTGATCACAAATGAAGAGAGAGCTAGTTCTGGATTAAAATGAAGCAAATATAATCTTTAACAAAAATCAGTGTGTCTTTCTAGCATCTGTAGACACATTCTGCTCTGTATCACGTGCATTCATTGTACGCTTGGCTAGGAGCAACATAAAAATAACCATCTGTCTCCAAAACTGATCTAATTAGTCTCAAGGGACTTTGCATCTTTTCTGAGGCTAGAATAATCTTTGGACCATTTTAAATAGGATGTTACATTCTCCTACACGAGGTGTCCCAAATTCAGTTATTCTTTATCTGAGTTTTCCCTACTGATTATCTATAATTACCCCTTCAACAGAGCTTGCTGAATAGGTGTTCATTGTTTTTTCCATAAAAATATTCCCATGACTCTTTTAACAAGGCTCTTTTTAAAAAAACTTTGGCTTTCTGAGCAACTTAGAGTGAAGAACTCAACAGAACATTCGTCACTGAAAACCTTTTTCTTTTTGCTAGCAAATGATGTAAATTAGCTTAAAACAAACAAACCCTTGTCTGTATTCCAGAACAAGGTTAGCATGAATATATTTAATACATGTGATGGCAGCTTTTTCTGTAACTTTTCACTGGATAAAATCTTGTACTTTATAAAGAATTCTGCAGACACCAGAAACTGCCATAATAACAGGCAGGTATCAAGGTATCCGCTGGCAAGAACGGTTATGCATCTGTAACTCCAAGGAGGTTGAAGATCTGCTACATTATTTGTTTTTCTGTTCCTTATATTTAAAACTGAGAATTGGATTGATGAGGAAGGTTAAAATGGGGGAATATTGTACAATCCAGCAGAAATTAATGTATCTGTTAAATGAGAACAATGACGTAGTTGAAGCAACTGTGACATTTGCTGCTATTGCATCTAAACTGAGAGACAATAGTCTCTCTCTGTGCAATACAGCATGATTTCTGTCTGTGGATGATTTATTATTGTATTACGGGTAACATCCTGCTGTTTAGTAGAAATTTCTTCCATGCTTGCTGTTACTGACCATGACAATAACTCCTGGTGAAGTAGGGAATATATGGCTTTATTGACGTGTTTTTGTTTTAAGATTTAAATATCTTCATTTTACTTTATGTATATATGGTCTATGGTGTTCGATTTATGATTTTGAATTTTTCTTTTGTATATTGCTATGATTGTCAAGGCCAGATAGGCCAGTACAATAAAGGAATGAATAACTAACTAATTATAAAGAATTCGATTAGGAGGCTGAAAGTACCAGCTGCTCCATAAACTAGGGGAACGCTGCTGTTTGAATCTAGACAGTCCTTATTCCTTGATAAAAGGTTCAGGAAGAATGATCCTGAGAAAAAGCAAAGACACCATGTCTGGAAAAATAGATGCATTGTCAAGGTCAAGGATTTAACTGTCTGCTATTTCTATGTTTCTGTAAAGCACCAAGTACATGACTGTCGCTATATAAATGTTTATAATAATAATAATAATAATTAATAATTCAGGTTGGCTGAAGTCAGTGGATTCAGGAGAATTGAACCCCATCAACGAGTAACCGAATACAGATTTAGCTACATTTCAGACAGCTATTTGGAGCCAACCAGATTTCAAAAGACTCCTTCATTTTATCTTTATTATCTCCGATCCTAAGTCGGTTTCAGTTTTAATGATAGCCCTAATACTCTGTTCTTAGTCATTTCAATATTATTTCCCTGGCAAATATTGACTTTTAACACAGCTGGTTGAAAAAGCAGTGTAAGGTTTCATTTTTTAAAAAGAAGTATTTTTTACTGGTTTATTTCAAAACGTTGGAATTTTTGCTGAAAGATTTCAGTAGTTTGTGTGAAATCCTGACCTTAAGATTGTGGTTCTGTTTTCCAATTACATTGTTACAGCAAAAAAAATGTCAGCATTTTTAATCCACTAAACCCAGGGGTGGGGAACCTCGGGCTCAGCCGCCAAATGTGGCCCGTTTTTATATGGCCTCTTTCTAATTTCTGGATCTGACCGCTAGAACTGGTGCCTACCCCCAAGCACTGGAAAACAGATCAGAGTAAGGGAGCAGAAATGAGGGCATACACAGAAGGATATGAAAGGGATACAAAGCAGAGATCCAAGAACTGGGACCTCCTCTTCCTGAGTGCCCCGTTAGCACTCTTGACATCTATGCGACCCTAGTTTTCAAAGTGGCCCCTCAGAAAGAAAAGGTTCCCCGCCCCTGCTCTTAACTTTTGAAACTTGCATAAAGAGTGAGCTAGGCAGAAAGTGGTGTAGTTTCTATAACAAAAGAAAATATTCTTCTCTGGATTCTTGTCCTTGTTCAGAAACGTTAAGTTCTGTTTAACCATACTTTTCAAACAACAGAGCCATGTCTTATGTCACTGATTGGGATTCACTGGGCCTGGTCAATGTAGACCAGAAGTAGGACGGAAACAAAGATTCAGAACAAATACCAAATTCCTCACATTCAGTATTTTTGTTTCTGTTTTTAGCAAAGTGAATGGGAATTGATATTTACTTCATTTACTGAATGAAATGAATATTTGTTTCTCTAATTTTGCTTCTGTTTGGTTATTTTATATTCGGTTATTTGGTACTTTAACTCTGGCAGTCCTAGTTAGTGCTAAATGGTGCTACTGCAGTTAATCAAGTAACAAATAACCAAGCATGAAGCAGTGAAGTAAGCAAAGTAACCAACCAACATAAATTAAATTAATAGAATAAACAAATACGCACATTTTGCATATGTAGTACAAATAATTTAGATATTTATCCATGTGAGTGAATATGCAAATTATATTTGCAAATACGAAATTGCATATTCATGTCAGGTTTTACAAGAACAGCAGTCCTGGTTAAAACCTGTTTAGGCCTTTACCAATGTCTGACAGGACACTGAACACAGCGTGGCTTGTCTATGCTAACTCTTCAGCATAATAGCAATTAACTATTAAAAATAAGCTTTACATAAATGTTGCTAGTAAGGTTTAGAGTGAGTTTGGTAAAATATTTAAAAGCAAACACTGTAGACGTTGCAACTTGTGGTTTGTCTTCCCTTTTCATATGAATAAACTGTATGTCAGAGGACAAAAGGAATGTCACTTAAAAAGGGCTTGTTCTCATGAGCAAGGGTATTTACTTCACTTAGAACTCTCCCTCTCTCCACTACTTTTCCTCCAAAGCAGGGTTTAACCCTATTATTAACTCTTGGGGTATTTTCATAGTCCACGTGCACATCTCTTGCAATAACTCACAAGGCAGTGGCTCTCCAACTTTGCCCTTTTAGGATGTTTTCACCTTCACAATATCAGTACACAATATCTATTCTCAAAGGTAAGTTGGCTAACATTAACAATTTTTTTTTATATGTGACCAAACATATAAACTGGGGTAGAAACATACCCCAATTAGTTTTACCATGGGGTAGATTTCTACCCTGGCCTGGGGTAGAAATCTAGCCCATCACATTTCATTTTAGTTTGCACATTCAAGCAATTTAAGTGCCAAAACACTGGGGTAAAATTCTACCCTATAACCCACGTAATGTTGTATTTTTCAAGGGATGAGGGTTTTAAATAGATCTTCCCTTACCTTGATTTCCATGCTTGGAAACTTGCAGGCAACCACAATAGCAAACAGTCAATAGCAAGCTTCTCTCTGTCAGTGAGAAAGAGGGTAATTTCAAACATGACGGGTCTTTTGGCCCGCCACACTGAACCCTGGACCGGGATCCGTCTTGGATCCCAGTCCATGATCACACCGGCTGTTGTTTAGGCTGCCCGCCCTCGAGGAGACGGGCGGGCGCAGCAGCCAGTCAGGCCGCTGAGCCGGATCCTGTACCATGGTCTGAGTCACGGTCAGGACCGGGGCAAGGTAACAGACATTACCGTCACTCTGTTCCTGATCATGGTCCAGCTAACCACGATTCTGGAGGTGAGGTCGCCCTCACCTCCAGAATCGTGGTTAGCGTTGAACCCCACCAGGAATTCACCATGGTGAACATCTGGTGGGGCTCAAACAGATGTTCAGGTGATCATAGCCACCACACCGAATCCACTGTGATTCGGTGTGGTTGACTGTGATCACATAATGTCTGAAATTACTCAGAGAGATGCTACATCTCTTGGGAAGAGAAGTAACAAAAGCAGCGACTTTGGAGAAAATAGGGTTGGAGTAATTGTCTCCATCCCATACAGACAATCACCTTCCCCAGAGTAGGAACCTTTCTCCTGTCTTTAACCCTGATTCTTTGCAGAGGTGAGTACTTCCCCTTTATCCTCACTTTCACCTCTATGCTCATGTGAACAAAGGGAAGGCTAAAATGAGGTAGGAGGTATATAATCTCCAACAAAAGTGCTTACGTGAACAATCCCAAAGTGACACTTGGAGGTTTGACCTACAGATAGAAAACAGCACCATCTGGTTATTGTTTGTTCACTTTTGACCTCTAGCACACAGTGTGCCTGACCTTTCTTCACCCTTTCCTCTTCTTGCAGGCCATTTCTCGCTTGTGTGAAGATAAGTATAAGGACTTCAGGAAATCTGCAAAGAAACGGTCGGTCAGTGCTGATAATCTGACTGTAGTTAGATGGTCTGCTGCCATCATCTCCTAACACAGGAGTCCAGGACATTCCTACAGGAGTACTGTTTCATCCATCCAGTTTTGTGTGGGTGGGTTGGGGAAAATGAGACTTTTCTGGTTTTTTTATTTTTAGATTTGTCAAGCTGCCTTTACAGTGCCTCCCTGTTGCGTAGCACACAAGAATACAAATTTGAGCGAAATCGGTATATGGAAAAGAACTTTGGAAGCATTTCTTGTCACTATTGCTTACAGCTGACCCGTTTTGCGAGGAAACAGCAAATCCAGATGCTTGGAAGAAACAGGAAAATGGAGTAGAAGGAGAGAGAGTATGTGACTTGTGCCATTTAAAAGAATATTTGTCAGCAGAGAGAACAACATGAAAATAAACAATGGGATAATTAATATGAATGTGCACTAGAAGGAAGGTTCTGGAAACGTTTCATCTTAAATTATTCTCCTCAGTATCTTCTGTCAATTGTTTTTGCATTCCTCCTCGCTGCTTTCCTAGGTTACTTTCCCTGCTTTTGCAAAGCAGCAAATAAAGTCTGTATCTCCAGTAGCACAAGCCTCTGATTCAATAGTGTTGATTGGTTTTGTTCCCTGCACTTTTTCTCTGTAAGCTGTTTTATTAACATTACTCTTCCTAATTATTATGCATATGTTATGTTTCTTGTATGCCTTTTATTGTACTTTTAAAAGCAAAAATTGAACTTGATGATAGTGCTGAACCAAAAGTATATGCGGAGATCAGATGATCGTTCGTAGATTTCATGATTTATTTGTTTTTATTTATAGTATACGTGGGGTTCGTGTGCCTTCCTGAGTTCTTGGAATCGTTTGTTTTTCCTTAATATAAAGTTATGATTGTTGAAGGATTCAGATGATGATGAGACTTGGGCCAAAAAGATGCAATTTGCCTCGGATATTGTAGTCCTTTCTGCAAGTTTTTCATAGCATTAGAAGTTTTGCAGAGTTCATTCTAGGAGAGAGAGATCAGTTGTTTTTGTATGATCCAGTTAGTTCATTCCTTTACTTCCTGGTCCATTGTTGCAAGCAATAGCCTCAATTTTTATATGTTTACTTTAAATGAAATTTAATCTCTTTATATAAAAAAATAAATAAAAAAAAATAAAAAAAAACTTTGTTCCAGTGAAGAGGTCCATTGAAGAGCAAAATATTCTTTTTACGAAGACATCCACAAACCATTTACCCCAGAATAAGTGGTTTTTGGATCTCGGCCATTTGTCATAGGTAGATTGAACTTTAAATATATTTAAAGCCCTTTGCATTTCTCAGTGTGGGTGCTGACAAATATTACAACTCAATTCAAACTGTGAAAAGAATTTTATGGTCTGTTGATTATTGTACTTTTTTTGTTTTGTTTTGTTGATAATGATTCCCCTCTTGCTATACTTGTGGGATAGACAGGTACCTTTTATAGCAAATAACGTATCCCTGTACAAACGTTTCTTTTGCTGTGTCAGACTATGAAATTTGTTTTGCACATTTTAGAAAGTTATAGTTAATAAATAAATAAAATCAGGTGTAAGTTTTATGATCTGCGAGAAGCCTGGATTCCTTCCCGTGCGATTATCGATGAAGTGAACGGCAGCAAGAAAACTGCCTATGTTTGACTTGCGTTATGCACTACTTGGGTAAAACATGAAGGCCACAGTCCACTCACCACTGACTCTGGAGTAGGCCCATGAAGCCTGATGAGAGTAAATGGTGGGTAGATCATGGCTGAAGATTCTACTATCCTTGTAATGAGTGAAAACAGAAGTGATGGCTCCCACCGCTGCAGTGGCCTTCCCCAGGCAGTGGTGGGAGCCGTCACTCCTTTCAGGATCTGGCCTGGCTGCTGAACGAATGTGATTGCAGCCGGGGGGGCACATGACACAGGCGTACATCCACCTGCCCCTGCACTTGCACGATGCGACCCGCCCCTCTCCCCCCCGCCCCCCAGCTGACAGACGTGGTGGCCAATGCCGGAAGCCATGGCACCGCCCCCTGCCACTGCAGACTCTGGTAAGTAAAGCGGGCTTTTAGGCATGAAAACCCGCTTTACTCCAGGTTTGGCGGCCAGATCCCAGCCATGGTGGGGGCTAGACTGGGCTGCCCACATCACAGCCAGGGCTGGCTCCTACCATAGTCAGGATCTATACCGTGCCAACGTCTGGTGCCCGAGAATGCAGCCGCTTTCAAACGTGATGGTGGCCCCTGTGCCAAGCAGGGAAAACGGTGGCAAAGTGGGGCATCGTTGCATCTGAAAACACCCAATGAAGCCGTAGGGGCTTCTCTCCACTGTCTAGGCCTGTGTTCTGCTCTATTCCCAGTGCAGTGCTGATCTCTGCCTTGAGAGCATGAGGCACTGACATGATTAAAGTACTAATACCAAGCAAAGTTTTTTCTACTAGCTTTCTAATATGGAATGAAGGTTTTGCCCATAAATTCCCCTGATGTCTTTCAGGCCTTTTAAAATACTCTAATTCTCATCCTGTTGTTATTTGTGCCAATGTATCAGAACTGACTGCTCAACAGAAGGGATTTATTTTTTTCTGAACAGAATGTAAAAATGAGTCTTAAAAAAACAAAGACCATTTGGGAATCTAGCTTGAAGAAAGAGAGAAATTTTCAAAGTGTTTTGGATTGTAACTTCCCTCCCAAACATGAATTGGGTTGTACACCTATGTAAAATGATTTCTTCTTTTATCAATACTTCACAGAACAAGTTCTGTTTGACTTTCTAGCAGGAATGTTGTTTTTAGTCTTTTTTTTCTTTTTTTTTGAGTGATAAAGAAATAAACTTTTGAATTCTGTAAAGCTCTTGATGCATCTACTATAATTTTTTGTGGAGTTTATTAAACTACTTTAAAGATTGCATAGTCTATTTATTGTATGTATGTACATACAGTCTGATACTTAACATTTAAAGTGGATTCTGTACAACCTGGCTCAGTCTTGTTTAGACTATTGAATATCGTTTTAGCCTTGTGCACTGGACTCTACCTCTGTATAGGAGAATTTTCCATATTCTTTAATTAGTACTGATTCTGTGATTAACTTTGTTACGTTTCTTGCACTAAGAATTAAACAAAAAATCTGCTGTAAGTGTGGATTTTTTAAAAAAATATTAAACTTGCAGTATGAATCACTTAAACAAAAGTTTTCCAATGTACTCGTTACCATCTGGATTTCCAGAGGATCTAATTGTGCTGACCCAGGTGCAAATCAATCTATAGTGTCCAAGGCTTGTAATAGGGAAGAACTTTTTCCTGCTCTCTTTCTATCTCATCTACATCTACAGAGTTGAATGCACAGGGTTCTATCTGAGCTCGAGTTTGACTTGGCTTTTGCAGAGCTACAATTTGTACTTAGTTCATGGAGAAATTTTCTCCATTTAGACCACCTTTATCAGTCTGAGGAATTATAGCCTGATTGGGAGAGGAGGATTCTAACTCTTTTATGCTCAATTCCCGTGCTCTTGTTAATATCTCCAAATTATGATCAGGATGATAAGATAAACCTTTTGGGGCAATCTCAGGTGTCTGGTAGACCAATTTTTTAGTCTGGAGGTTTTTCCTAATGGTGTCTAGCTTTTGAATAAGCATATTTTGATCTAAAGCAGATAATTTTTCCAAAGAAGTATTCGGGGTTTTATTTATATTGTTCAAATCTCTTAGAAAATAATTTTTAATTGAATCTGCAAATATATCCCCCACCCACCCACTTTCGCACTGATTAATTGAATAGATTTGTCTTCCAAAAAACTAGCCGAAGTTAGTTTCTGGGCAACCGGCCTTGTCTGAACTGGGGTTGAAAATATATTCATTAAGTTTGTTTCTTCATTGTCTATATTAATTAAATCCTGCCTCTTATCTAATGCAGTTTGTATTTCCATTACCTCTTGTTCTTGGGCTTGATCACATTCTGTTAGTCTCTTCCCCAGAGGAACTCCATTTGGGGAGGAGAAAGGTTTCTTGTACCAACTGGATTTTACTATAGCGGAGCGCCTATATTGGTTAAAATAAAAAACCCTATCAATGGATATTCTTCTAACCAATAGGAATTTCTGTGCTAAAAATAATCTCTTAACTACAGCTGCATCTGTAATTAAAAATCTTCAAATTTATATAACTAGAATTACCTCTTAGATATCCAACAAAATCTATTGTGGGGGCTTCTATCTTATTCCCCAATAAATTGGATAGGTTTTGTAGCACTTCCTTTACAGAGTTCCAACTTGGAAGACAACCATTTATGTCTTTTCCAACCTAAAGCCATATTGCCTTTGTATTTATCTGCATGTGCCATCTAACTGGCTCAGTCTGCCTTGGACCAGCTAGAATTTGGTTCCTGGTATGGCTAGGGAAAGCAGTACTAGATCCTTTGGTAGTGCCTTCCTGAGAGAGTGGTTGTATAAGTGACCTAGCGTCTCTAAGGATACAGTGATCTAGCTTTTCTAGAACCTCCTTCAATTGTGCCTTTATCTTTAAAAAAGAACTATTTCAGTAATATTGGGTATTTTCAGATGTTACGAGATCACAGTGAACCACGGTGAATACCCACCTGTGGTCACTGTGACTCGCACGTCTGTTTGGCGGCCGCCAGATGTTCGCCACGTTCAGTCCCCGCATGGGCTCATTTTCAACCATGTTTCCCGGGCTAGCTGCACCAATTCCCCGGGAAGCGTGGTGAAAATGAATCCCGGCAGGGATCAAAGAAAAGTAACGTCTGGTCGGTCGCCACGGCCCCGACTCACCGGCGGGAGTCTGGCCCGTGGCGAATTTGGCCAGACGCTGTGGCGGAATTGGCCCTGCCGCCCGCCCGTCTCCCCAGAGGGCGGGGAGCATGGAGGGGTGGGGCCCCGCCCCCTCCCTGATTCCCCGCCGGTATCCCCCGGCACGTCTTATGGTGTGACGGGGTCATCCTGGCGGGGGATCATTAGATTGATTTTGTGACGGGGCCAACTGGCCCCGTCACGGCTGAAAACACCCATTGTTAAAGATAGCAGATACAGTTTTTGCTATCAGCTTTGTTTGATCTATTAGAAAAGCATTCATTGATCCAGGAAGGTTTTGATCCTGTTCCCTTATATGTCCATTTAAATCGGGAAGATTTGCTGCCGTAGGGGCCAAAGGTCTGTTGAATTGATCATCTATAGTTTGATCCAAAGGTGAATAGCGGTTGCTTAGATCTACTACAGGGTGAATCAAATGATCTACTTCCCCTTCCCTCCTTGGATGTTTTCTTTCATGAACTATTTCTGCAAAAAGCGGAGAGGAAGTTTGTCTATTGAATTTACGTTCCATTGGCACAAATTTACCAGTACTATATAGAGTGCAGTGCCCAGAGGAGCAAGTTTTAACACACCGATACTGGCAAGAAAACTACTCTTGCCTTTTCAACCGCAAAGGTTGAAATTCTTAAACTTGGTATAACAACAAGGGGAGAAGAAAATCAAACCCTTCGCAAACACAATTCCCAATACCACCCTTTCCACTTAATAATCCTTGAACTTATCTTCTCGAGGCTTAGTTCTCATCAGTCTTGACTCCTATAAAATAATTATAGGAGCAGGAACTATCCTTGCTCTTACTCTGCGAAGGTCGATGACACCTGGCCCATGGGGAAATAGTGTCTTGCTCTTTGCAGAGCACACGGAGACGACACTTGGCCCCTGAGGAAAAAGTGTCTTGCTCTTTGCAGAGCACACGGAGAAGATGCTTGGCCCCTGAAGTAGTGTCTTGCCCTTGCAGAGCACATGATGACAACACTTGGCCCCTGAGGCAATGAAGTCCTGCTCCCATTGCAGATAGCTGGAAACTTCCTTTTGAAAGGTAGCACGGCCGGCGCCTAAGGCTGTGCGCCCTTTGGCATGACGCCCTTCGGTGCGGCCACAGCCACCAGGTGCGCCTAAATACCCCCTCAGCCGGAAGTGGACGGGCAGGGGTCCCGCAGTCCAGCACAGCAGGTAGGCAATAGGAGATCAGGAGCGGGAGAGCGCTCAAAGCAATGTCCAGCCCAGCCGGGAGCTCACCCAACTTTGCTCCTCCCAGGATAAACAGTCCCAATGTTTTTGGCGCGCAGGCAGCGACTGTCCCAGCCGCGCAGCCATTGTCCTGCATCCCTTCCACACGAGCTCACCTCATTCATCAATATATTAACAACTACAGATCCCTAGGGCACTCCACTAGTTACTTCTCTCCACTGTGAAAACTGACCATTTAGTCCTAATCTTTGCCTCACTGGTCTGAACTGGTATTATTAAACAGTTGCTGATCAATTTTAGGACACTGCCTCTTATTCCCATGACTCTTTCTTTAATTTCCTCAAAAGTCTCTCATGAGGAACCTTATGAAACTCCTTCTGAATTCTAGATACACTATATTGACCAACTCACCCTTATCCACATGCTTATTTACGCACTCAGAAATTTTCAATAGATTTGTGAGGCATGACTTCCCTTTCCTAAATTCATGTTGACTCTTTCCCTATTAAGCCATGTTTAGCAATATGCTCAGTAATTCTGTTCTTAACCTTTTCCACCAGTTTGCCCAGCACCAGCATCAGGCTCATCAGTCCGTAGTTTCCAGGATCACCTCTAGAGTCCTTTTAAAAATATTGGTGTTATGTTGGCTACACTCCAATCCTCTGGTAAAGTGGCAGAATTTAGCAATAGGTTACAAATTACCAATAGTAGGTCTGCAACTTCATATTTGAGTTACTTCAGAACTCTGGGATGACAACCAATCTGGTCCTGGTGATTTGTTACTATGTAGTTTGTCAATTTGCTCTAGAACCTCCTCCAGAGTCAGACTTTTGTGACAGTTCTTCTGATTCTTCACCTACAAAGACTCAGCTACAAAAACTCCCCACTGGTCTGTACTGGTCATGGACGGATCATTACCTCCTACAGACCTCCCTTCTAGTGCATGTCTGCCCCCAGCGGGATGCGGGACCTATTAGGATGGTCCACGCTCGGAGACTGATGGACCCAGTGCGGTTTCTAGGTGCTCTGGGGGAATTACCCTCTGACCTTGACGACCGTCTCATTGATGACCTCGTAGAGTTATGGAATATCTTGCTGATGGAGGCCATCGATCAAACGGCTCCCAGACATCCATGACTCATGTGGTGGCCCCGCAGGCCTCCTTGGTTCTCTGAGGGGCTGTGGGTCCTGAAGCAAGAAGGGCAACGGTTGCAGTGACGGTGGCGTCGATCTCATACTGAAGCCGACAGATTGTGACATAGAGCTAGTTTGCGAGCCTATGCCGAGGCTATGCAGATAGCAAAGAGGGAGTTCTTTACTGCCCTCATGGCATCCGCTAAATCCCATCCAGCGGAGCTGTTCTGGGTGGTGCGGGAGCTGGTCAGTCTGGCCTCCTTCAACCTGGGGGTTGGGTCATCTTCTGCCCACTGTGACCTTTTTGCAGATTATTTCGTGGATAAAATCACTCAGATCCACCATGATCTCGATGCCGCATTTAGTGCAATGGAGGAGGTAGACGGTGTAAAACCCCGACTTGTCCGTTTTTCTGGGGTCACTTTCAGTCGGTGACACCAGCTGATGTGGTGGGGGTGCTTGGGGCTGTTCAAGCCACCTCTTGCGAATTAGATCCGTGCCCATCCTGGCTGATTAAGAGCTGCCGGGAGACATTCGGGCCGTTGCTGACTGGGGTGGTCGGTGCCTCTCTGCAGGAGGGCAGAGTGCTGAGCTGTCTCAAAGAGGTGGTGGTGCAACTTCTGCTCAAGAAACCATCACTTGACGCTGACTCCCCTGCCGGCTATCAGCCTGCCTCTAACCTTCTCTTTTTAGGGAAGGTTATTAAACGGGTAGTGGCTCAGCAACTCCAGGAGCATCTTGACCACATAAGTTATCTTGATCCTTCACAGTCTGGCTTTCGTTCGGGTCATGGCACTGAGACAGCACTTGTGGCCTTAGTGGATGACCTTCGCCGAGAAAAGGACCGGGGTCGATCGACCCTATTGGTCCTATTAGATCTATCAACAGCATTACCGTTGGCCATGAGATGTTGGTGACGCGCCTGCGGGGCAGTGCGGGGGTGGGTGAGATCGTTCTTGAATGGTTCTGCTCATTCCTGACCGGAAGAACTCAGCGGGTGGTACTCGGTGACTCTTTTTCATCTTACCGAGACCTCCCGTGTGGGGTCCCGTAGGGTTCGGTTCTGTCCCCTCTCCTGTTCAACGTGTACATGCAGCCGCTCACGGAGGTGATCAGAGAGTTTGGGGTGAGATGTCATCAGTGTGCTGATGACACCCAACTCTACCTCTCATTTTCAACCGACCCAGGCCCGGCTGTCTCGGTGCTTACCTGGTGTCTGGCAGTTGTGGGGGACTGGATGAGGGCTAACTGACTGCGACTGAATCCTGACAAGACGGAGGTGATGTTAGTGGGTAGGTTGGCGGAGGTGATGGCTCCATTGATTGATGGAGTCTGCCCTCCGCTAACGTCCCAGGTGTGGAACCTGGGGGTGCTCCTCGATGCGCAGCTCCGCCTGGATCTCCAGGTGGAGGCTGTGGCGAGGAGTGCCTTCCACCAGTTACATCTGGTGCAGCGGCTTTGGCTGCTGGTTTTGGTTCTGGACTTGGCCACGATCATCCATGCTTTTATTATCTCTAGGTTAGACTACTGCAAGCTGTGTTTGGTGCTGTGGGGCTGGGGCTGTATTGACTGAAGGAGCCTGCTGTCACTCTGCTTTTTCCTCCGCTTCCCCAGGTAATAACTCCCAGGGCGCGGCCCTGTGGTCAGCTGCAAGCTGTTTGGTGCTGTGGGGGCTGGGGCTGTATTGACTGGAGGAGCCTGCCGTCACTCTGCTTTTCCCTCCCCTTCCCCAGATAATAACTCCCAGGGCGGGGCCCTGTGGGCGACACCTAAAGGGTGTTGGTGGTTGGCTGGGGCCATTTGCTGGGCCGGGGGGTCCGGGGGCCCTTCTGCCAGACAGACACCGCATCAGACACCATATGTCTCATCGTGCAGCCCATCATGCGGCCCATGNCCGGGGGCCCTTCTGCCAGACAGACACCGCATCAGACACCATATGTCTCATCGTGCAGCCCATCATGCGGCCCATGGGACTGTGGAGGGAATGTTGATGCTTCCGTATCATGAGGAAATTTGGGAAGTTGGAGGGGGGTCCCCTTCCTGGTGGCAGCAGGATGGGGGAATGAGGGTGTAAGTATGAGGCTGATTGATGTACTGGCAGATTGGAAGGAGGGGTGGGAAAATTAATGTTATATATTTTTAGAATGAATTGTACAGGGGTGAGGGATTATTAATATTGTATTCTTTATGTTGAGGTAGGTTCACCCACTTTCTGGTGAGAGCAGAAAGGAATGGGGCGGGATGGAGAGGGTCTTCCTCCCTGGTGGCAGCAGGGAGGGAATATGGAGTGGAGTATGGAATGTATTATGATGAAATATTGTTTATTAATTGATGGTATGGATTGGATTATGTATCATGATGAATTTTGCTATTAGTAATTTATTTTGGGTCCCCTGTGTGGGATTTAACCCAGTTGTTTTCTGTTTACTATGTTATGCTTTTTTTCATTTTTGTTGTGAGCCGCCTCGAGTTACCTTGGTAAGAGAGCGCGGGATACAAGTAAAAAATGAAATGAAATGAAATGAAAACACGCTCTATGTGGGGCTACCTATGGTGATGGCTCAGAAGCTACAGCTGATGCAGAATGTGGCGGCCTGGCTCCTGGTGGGGTTGGGCCGCCGGGAGCACATTACACCAGTGCTCCGATCTCTGCACTGGCTGCCAGTAGTCTTCCGGGTCCGATTCAAAGTGTTGGTTTTAACCTATAAAGCCTTACATGGTCTGGGCCCTGCTTATTTGTGAGACCGCCTCATCCCTCAGGCTTTAGATCGGCCCCTGCAGCAATCTGGGGGCACCTTGTTGGAGGTTCACCGGGTGGGGCCACGCAGAATAGGGCATTCTCTGTGGGCTCCTGGTGGGGGCACGGTTGACCCCAGACCTCCCGGCTTTCCGCAGGAACTGCAAAACCTGGCTGTTCCGTCAGGCATTTGGCGAGGGAGAAGGGTAGGGTGGAGGGTGGTATGGGGGTGCTTTATGGTTGTCTTATTGTTGAATTGTTTTTTTTAATTGAATTGAAATGTTTTTAGTATATGTATTGTTGTTAGCCTCTTTGGGCCGCCTGTGGCGGGAGAAAGCGAGATATAAATTTTGAAAATAAATAAATAAATACTCCGCTTAACTACCTTGAATTAAGGTAGTAAGGTAATAGTTAGGACACTGTCTCTTATCCCATGACTCTTTAATTTCCTCAAGACTCTCTCATGAGGGACCTTTATCAAATGCCTTATGAAAGTCCAGAAGCACTATATCGACAGACTCAAAGAAGACTCAACAATTCTCTCTCTGCTCACTCTGCCTGAATCTCACTCAGCATGGGGCTCTCTGGGCTTGAGGAGGGGCTCTCACAGGAGAGACCCCAATTTATACTACTGATTGGGCCTTGGCCTCATTTACAGCCTATTGTTTAAAAGGGATCAAGTAACTCCTTTGAAGCCCTTTGATCTAAGGGGGACACTCACATAGCTGCTAAAGCAATCAGCCACTCTCATTAATGAGCTGAGTTTCTGCAAACAGGTGTCCCATCACCTTGCTTCATTCTGTCTCTCCCACTTGCCCCTTCCTGCTTCCCCCAACCTCTCGCTCTTTCCATGACCTTCAGTCCATTGACCCTCTGGTCTTTGCTTCCTCCCTCTCTCCCTTCTCTTGTCTGTCTCTACCACCTGTCCAGGCTCTGCTGTCTCCACCTTCAACTCCTCCCTTTCCTCCACCCTTGAGTCCCTTGCTCCCCTCTCGTGCTGTCTTAGCCATCACATAAACCTCTGTCCTTGACTCACCCCTCCCATTCACCACCTCCAATCCTGTTCTTAAGCCACTGAGCACCTCTGGTGGAAGTCTCTTGAGTTGGCTGACTTCCTCCACTTAAGTTTGCTCTTTCTGTATTTAGTGATGTCCTTTCCCTGACCAAAGACCACTGTTACTCCACATTAATCAAATCTCACTCCTACAACCTCCACCGTCTCTTCTCAATGTTTACTCCCCTTCTGAAGCCTTGCTGTCCTCCCCCACCGTCCTCTCTCTCTCTGTATAGGATCTTCTCTCCTTTTTCAACAAGATTGATAAACTCTGCCCTGCCTTCTCAACCCTCTCCCATTTCCTTCCCTGCTATTCCCCCTCCTGCCTCTCTCCTGTTCTCCCCAGCTTCTCTTGATGAGGTCACATCCCTCCTCTCTTCATCTAGTCCCTCTACCTGCCCCCTTGGCCCCATCCCCTCTCACTTCCTAACAGTGATTGCCCCCACTTCAGCACCTTCTCTGCTGCATCAATCTATCCCTGTCTACTGGGTCACTTCCATTGGCCTTAAAATACACCACTATTTCTTCTGTCCTTAAGAAGGCCACTACTACAACCCTTCCAACTATTGCCCCATTTTGCCCCCACCCTTCGCTTCCAAACTCTTGGAGCTGTCTTACACGTGCTGTCTTGATTTCCTCTCCAAATTCCTTCCTTGGGGGCAGTGGTGAGCATGAATCTGGAGTAGCTGCGTGGTGTCCTTTCTTCTCTGGGACGGATGAAAAATCACTAAATTAAGGGTGTATGGCTGGACTTCCCCACACTAAATTCCTCAAATACAACCTCAAGCATGAGTAAGCAACAAAAGAAGGTGGAAAAAGCCATGAGCTGAGAACCTCAAGGTGGCAGAATCGGAGGAAGACAGTTGGAGAAAGACCTGGAGAGACCAGTTCAGGCTGAACTGCTTCTACTAGAAATGAAGAAAGACCTGCAGGTTGTGAGAGCAGAGAGAGACAAGCTGATAAGGGAATTTGAAAAGATGCTGAACGTTTTTAAAGTGGTCAATAAAGTGGAACATGTCTCCAATAGAGTATGCAGAGAGCTGGCTCGGCACGATAGAAGATAGAAACCTGAAGAAGGAAAACCTCCTGCGCTTTCTAGTCACTAAAGTATCTTGCCTACCCAACAAATGTGAGGATCTCGAAAATATAATCCAGCGCTCTGATCTGCATTTTGTCAGCATCACTGAGGGAGCTGAAGCCCCAAACCTGAGGGCCTTCATTAAACAATTGGTTGAAGATCTTTTTCCTGCCAAAGAACAGATCTGCCATGTTGTAATAGAGCCCAAAGCTCTGTAGAGCTTTGTGCTAATAGAGCTTTGTGTCCAAAGCCAGGGGACTTTGGAGACTCCGCACACCTTGATTGTCAAGTTTCTTAATTTTCAAGATGAAGAGAATATCCTCCGTCTGGCCAGGAAGGTATAATAATTAGTTTTTCAAGGTATGCAGATCAGGATCGTTCCTGAGTTAGTGGCCAAGACCTTGGCTAGAAGTCATGTCTTGTTTAAGTATCTGGGGGACTTCTCCCAGAAATGGGGTTTGCCCTCCGATACGGTTTCCTGCCAGACTGTCCATGTTTAAGGAGAAAAGGATTTTCACTGTGGGAGAGGACTTAATGAAATTCCTCTGAGCCATCCCAAGCTTTTCAACTGAGGACTCTGGTGATACCTGAGGAAGCGGCATTACGTCCTCATGGGCGGGGGCAGTTTTGGACTGAGTTTATTACTCCTGAAGACAGTTCTGCGGTGCTGTTTCTGTCTCTTACCCCCTTCTTCTCAGGACCGACCCTACCACGGGGTGGCTCGGGGCAGTCACCCTGGACCCTGCTCCTGGGGGTCCCTGCACTCTGGGTCCGCAGCTCCCAGCCTGACAGCGGCCAGGAGCTGGGGACCCCGAGCGCGGGGCCCCTGGCCGTGTCTGACTCCACTCCAACTGACAGGCAGTGGAGGGGGCCAGCAGGAGTGAGGGAGAGGCAGAGGCCCTGCCTTTCCCACACTCCGTTTCCCCCACACACACACACACACTGCCTGTCAGTCTCTCGGCCAGGGGAAATGTGGGAGAGGTGGGGTCTCTGCCTCTTCCTCATTCCCCCTGACCGAGACAACCAGGCAATGGAGGGGGCAGTGGAAGTGAGGGAGAAGCAGAGGCCATGCCTCTCCCTCACTCCATGTGTTCCCCCCGCCTGTAAGTCTGTCAGCCAGGGGAAATGTGGGAGAG
>QEPC01004073.1:2186229-2200895 GCA_003113815.1 Sphenodon punctatus | reverse complement strand
AAAAATTCAAGGATAAGCCCAAAATTTCAGGTCCCTCTGCTTTTTTAGGAGAAATGCTGAATATATGCTTCTGAACCAAGTTTAGCCTCTACCACAGAAAATGTGAGCAAACTCCCTGAAGCCTTGGTGATTGAAAATAAAATCAACGTTAACTATTGATAACCCTAGCCAGTTCTTTTTCCATATGAATTGGCCATAACCCCAACTCTAGTGTTCTTAAATCCCAGGTAGCGATGCTGAAGTTAAGTATGTCAAGTGCTTTTCAGGCCTGGACCTAATTTAAGACCCTTGTTCTAAAAAAGGCAGATTCTGGTCTAGAATCTCTCTTGAGCTAAATGTTCTTTTTAGTTCTTTCTCCTCTGCATCTTTATTGTCTCACCTCTTTATTTTAAACTTTAGTACAAATTACTCTCCATGGAAACAGTCCTTTAGGAACTGGCAGCTGTGAGACATTTGTTGCCTTCTGTTTAGTTAATGGTCCACCCCATAACTAAAAGTCATCTACATTTATGCTTAATGATTTATGTAGATCATATGCAAACTGCCCATCTGTTGAAAGGGAGGAGGTTAATTGTTGGGGATGACATGAAACTGATGGAAGGACTAGAGGGGGATTAAAGAGAGGGGGATTTGAGTGTGCATAACAAAAAGAAATGTGCTTCCTGTGTGCATAACAAATGTGCATAACAAAAAGTTATGTGCATAACAAAAAGTTATGTGCATATAACAACAGTTATGTGCATAACAAAAGTGTGCATAACAAAAAGAAATGTGCTTCCTGCTAGTGCGACCCGGAGCCCGCACTAGCAGGTACTAGGGCGATCCCTGGGGTGGGGGGGTCAGGGATCACCCTACCCCCGCCCCCCACCCAGGAATCGCCTACTTTTTGTGCTCCGGGTGGCGGCTGCAGCACGGTGGTCCAGCAGCTTCAGCGTTGGCTGGCTTCAGTGCTTTACTAGGCCTTCCGGGGAACTTCCGGGTTTCCCTGGAAGGCCTAGTAAAGCGTTGAAGCCAGCCAGCACTGAAGCACAAAAGATAGGCGATCTCTGGGTGGGGGGGTAGGGTGATCCCTGGGGTGGGGTGTGTGTGTGTTAAACCACCTCCCACCCCAGGGATCGCCCTAGTACCTGCTGGTGCGGGTTTCAGGTCGGCCCGGAACCCACAGCAGGGACTTCAGGGAAAAATAATTTGAGGGAGGTCTGGAGTTTTAATATGAGGTGGGAATTCTGGGGTGCTGAAATTCCAGAGGATTTGAGTTGTGTTTAATTAGCAAAGTTATGATTCTATGTTAAATCTGTTGCAAATTTTCTTCCCAGCATGCATAGTTATGGAAATCAAGTTAATGAATATTAATGAATTTGCTTGTGGTGAATTTGCAGAATTTGGCTTCACTGGTTGCAGAATTTAAGATTTTTTGGTGCAGTGAACTCGGATCCCTGCTCATAACCAGGGACCTGTGTTTGCTGCGTTTCCACCACTGGCAGCAACGGGGGAAATGCAGTGAACATGGGTTTCTACTCCTAACCCAGTGTCCCTGGCTGGGTCGTTGGCTGCAAGAATTGAACTGGGGACCTCTCCCTCCCCACTGCATGAGCTTGAACTGTGTTAGCTCAGATGGTAGAGGCTCATGTCGATAGAGGAAGAGATTCCCAGTTCTGTCCCCACAGCCGACATCCAACCCAGGTGTGTCAGACTGCAGTAACATTTGGTTTAAAGAAAAAACAATATTAAATTAGGATTTGGATCCTTTCCAATTTCAGGACTGTCCCCATCTGAGGTTCAGAACTTATCTCTGGTCTCTGCTCATGCTTCAAACTGACTGAGATGACCACCTAGTAGCGTCTTCGTGTGAGCAAGCCCCCTAAGAGTAACTTCCTTGGCCTCTGAAAAACAATCCATGCACCCTTCTGGTTACCCTAGCTTGATCTTTACATTCTCGGTAGGACAAGGGCCTAGTGGCATTCCCCCCCTCCCTTTTTTTTGGTTTTGTCACTTTTCTTGTTTTTGTTTTAGTTGAAGCTTGGCTTTTATTCAGTAGTGGCGACTTTCTCTGTGAAACTCAAATGACCAACCCGCTTGGCTCCAATGAAGGAAAAGCAATCTCGGTCTTCAATAACTGTGAACAAAACAGTGCGGGTTTTGTTTTCTTCAGATGGTCAGCTGTGTGAAATCAAAGAAGGTGTGAAGAGCTCTATTTTAATTCTACAATGGCTGTCTCTGTTTTCAACCCGATCCGGCAGATTTATTTGCTGATATCCAGAACCAGTATAATGACCACTTTTGTTGTGAACACTGGAACGCGGTAATCTGTTTGGTCTCTATGAACCTCTTTGGGTCTGGAGTTGGATTCCATGCTCACTGCTCTTATGTATAGGACTGAGTTTTCAACTTGGTTAATAAACAGACCAAAATACCCTCTACAATATTAAATCTGGTTGGTACCTTTTTAAGTTTTTTGTTTTTCGTGTAACCCAGATTTAACTCTGATATCTGCCATCTCCTCCCAGACCATCCAGTAGTTGTTGTTGAGTGAAAACGTAGCTCATCCTAATATCTATCTGGAAGGGGTATTCACATTTTGAGGTAAAGGAGCTCTTAACCCTAAAACACTTTTTAGGCTGCTTTTACACATGACAAAAATGGTTTTTTATATGTGCTCGAGAGAATTCCGGGTGTTATAAGTGCTGGAGTCTTGTAATGTGTGAATGGAGTATTCGAGTCGCATCTGGTGGATCTTTCAAGGCTACGAGATTTTGCTGCATAAAAGGGGAATAGTGCGTTCACACATTACAATACTCCAGCATTTATAACACCCGGAATTCTCTCAAGCACTTATAAGAACTCATTTTTGTCATGTGTAAAAGTGGCTAATCTTGATGGTATCTATTGATCCAGCAGCATCAATCTCTGACCATTCCAGGAGCGCAATCCAGCTCCATACAAGTCAATGGGAGTTTAGCCATTGACTTCAATGTGAGCTGGATTGCACCCTAGGACTTTTGTGACATTAGTAATTCAGGCAATCAGTTTTCCTCCTCTCCCAGATAATTTGAATGTTTGGACTCTACTGGTTCGAATGATTTAAGTAAGTAAGAAAGATTGTACCTGTGTCACGAACTATTACTGGTAGATTATTTGCCATAATTAACTGTTGCTTAACATTTTGTAACTCAGCAGAATGAAGGGGGGGGGCTCTTTATTCTCTAATCTGTCTCTTATGGGTTGATGCTGGTTTGACATATTTCTGTATATTAAGACTGTTTTTAAATGGGCATGGCTGGGGGCGGGTCCATGGGCGCTGCATGGAGCTCGCACACACCTACAGTGAATGTGGGGGGATTTAAATGGGCCAGGATGATTTTGTGCACCCCTACCCTCACACAGCCCACTCCTGCCCCCATATGGAGCATTCTGGATTTTTCCCTGATGCTCGGTGCGTGGGCATGAGTGGCCAGTGTGTGGGTCATGGGAGCGTGCGCCCACCCACACGGTCTTCAGATTGGCACTCAGGTGTGGGGGGGAGATGGTGAGCGTGTCCCATTGACTTGTCTCCCTCTGTTCCCCTCCCCTTTGTGTCCCCTCCCTTGTCTCTTAGATTGTAAACCCACTGGGCTAGGGAACTGGAACTGTCTGTGACTGTTGACTGTAAAGTGTCAGGTACATTGCTTGTGCTGTAGAAATTAATACGACTACTACTAATAATAATTAATTAATAGACATTCTTGACAGGGTGGGAAAGTCCTTTCTAATACAGCAAATCAATCCTAAAGCAAACTCTATCTTATACTGGCATTGGGAGCTGGTCCCATCTAGCATCATGCAGAGTGAGGCAGCTCCGGAGGGAATAATTGGCTTATATGCAGGCCCAGCTTTAGCAGATAGAAGCCTAGGACAGCAAAATGAACACCCCCATTTTGCTACCCTCTGAAATTCACAAGTGGAGGCTTGAAATGAAGCCCAGGGTAGCCCTGTTGTTTCCTGTTGATCAGTTGTTCAGCTCTTCCCCCTCCTGCAGTGCAAGCTCCAAGCTGGGAGTTTGCACTGGAGGTGGTGGGGAATCCCCACTCAACTGATAGTGCAAAAGCTCCCAGCTTGGGGCATGTTCTGGATGTGGAGGGGGGAAGAAAAGGCAGTGTAGCAACAGGCATTTGTGTTTGGAGAAGTCTGCCTAGAGCAGCAAAATTGTTAAAGCCAGCGCTGGCTATAAGATCCTTGTGGTAGCTCCACAGAAGCTTCATTTTCAACAAGGAGAACAGGTCTGCCGCCTTGGTCTTGTAGCGAGTTGGTTGTTCCGGATGCCAAAGGTTCTAGGTCCAAATCCCATGTGACGTTTGTTGCTTTCAGTGGGGATGTGAAAGGGGCTGTACCTCTAGAATATCTATCATTATCTAACAAGGCGAGAAACTCGTTTAAAAGGAAGAAGCTACACTAAACATGGGTTAGATTTAGGAGGAGTGAGGGATTCTTTGACCATGCATTGACTATGCAGGAAATGAGTAGCTTGACTGATGCTGTAATGCTCCTGCTTCAACACTCGCTGGGTTTGTTTCTGCCTGCTAGAAATAGGATTGGGCACACAGACACCATTCCGCACACTGCACAACATGCTGTTGAGCCAAGCCTACCTGGGCTGTATGTTACACATGCTTTGGGTATTTCTGCCACTTCTGATTAACTTTTGTCCATGAGTAGGATGAGAGTCAACTCATGTATTTGCATCAGCAGCCCCACTGACACTTACTCCTGCATCGGGGCCTCCTGGAGACCCTGTATGCAGCCAGCCACCGATCCCACATGGCTCAACTGTTCCCAGTCCCCTTTTCTTACTCCACCTAACCCCCACCCCTCTCCTTGCCTTTTGCACCCCTCATCTCCCACTGCCCCCAATCCTTTTTCAGCCAGTCCCTTCTGACACAGCCCATCCTCATACTGGCTGGGCACTGGGCTGCTGCCTGGCTGGGGAACTTGAACTTCCCTAGTTCAAGGACCCCCCACCCCCGTCCCCATGCACCTTGCTGCTGCTACCTCTGCCACCGTTCCACTTGCGTTGGAGGAGAGGATGGCTTTCAACAGTGCCCCAAAATCTGATGTGGGATTCCCCCAGGGAAAATCAAGGGGAACTAGTTTCCATCTCCACCCTGACCCTATTCCTCTCTCTGCTTCTGAAGTTCCGAATCTCTAGATGGCTATAAACCTGCCCAACAGTTGTGGATTTTAAAACAGATTTAACTGCACCTTCTTCTCTTTCATTGCTGACCCCTTAAGAGGGAGGGGAGGGGGGCAGTGAGCAATAACTACGAAAGGAACTTGAAAACCCTCCGAACCGACTGGTCTACCATGAGGGAGTGAAATGCAGCTGCAGCTGCTTTGATCTGTGGTGAACAACAACTAAAAAAGGATTATTGCTCGTATGGGTCTTAGTCACCTCAGAACTTGCCAGTGTTTGAGGATGAGCTCTGGGATTTTGGTGTAATCCCATCTCTACTCTATTTAGCCTCCACAGACAAATGGGATTATAGTAAAGGGAACAGAGCGAACAAAAAATGTTATGGGCTGCTGAGGGCTTGATTCCCACGCGCCCCATGGCAGGCAAGCACTACAGGCACACTTCAGGGCCAGTGCAGAGAGCAGGCCAGCCAAGGCACCAGCCAAATGAACTGGTGGCCAACAGGGACGCAGCGTGCTACCGCACCTCGGCCAACCTTACCTGAATTTGGGCATTGTTGCTACATGCTGCATCGCTGGCCTTTTCCTCAAGGACGCAGCATGTAGCAGCCAGCTGCCTGACCCACAGCAGTGGGAGCATGTGGTGGCTGCCAGACACACAATGCACCGCATGCTAAGGCTGCCCAAAGTGGGGTCATGGTGGCCTAGGCGAGGTAGGAGCAGTGTGTGGCTGCACTCAAAGTCTTGTGCATCAGAGAGAGAGGAGTGCTGAATATGAATATGATTGAGTGAAACCAACTATGTCTTTCTTTTGCAACTGAATGGTGGTGAGGAGTAAAACTCAATAGGACAGGTTTAAAAAAAGCTTCCCGCTAGGATTGATGCCTTTTGCAGTTTGACCCTGAGAGTTCCATTGGCCAAAACCACACGGGTCAAAGAAATAGCAAGCCAGTTTTCTACGCCCACCCCACCACTTGCAGCCCTGACTCCTGTTTCCCCAGTTAAAATTTTGTCTTGCACTCAGTCTCCATGCCCTAATCCTGCGCAGGCGGGAACGAGAAGAGGGTCTGGTTTCCTCATTGCTGACTGGGATGGAGTGTGCTGGGCGTACCAGCATGGGTACAAATCTACTCCCAGGAAAAACTCCAGGACAAGACAAGTTATGTAACCACAGGGAAATATTTCCTGCTTTTCAAGTGGAGGAGGGAAGTGCCTTGCCGAGGTCATGCAGCATGTTAACAATTTCGTTACGCAAGAACTCAGGTGTCCTGACTTGCACCAGTGTGCTAATCGCTGGCCATACATGACATTACAGGTCAGTCTCCGAGAGGGATCAGCATGTGGAACGTCTTCCATCTGGGCCAAATCTGGCCCTTGATTGTGTTGTGCTATTTTTCTTTTCTTTTTAATTGGACCCATTTCCAATTCCTGGATTTAGCATGTGGACCAACCCAAAAAAAACCACGTATACATGCAGTTAAAATCCCATAAAGGCAAATGGCTGCCCAAGAGAAAATACCTAAAGCCCACTACATTTACCTAGATCATCTTGAGAAAACAATCAATCCAGGTACTACCCCATGAGCTACTAGGATAAGCAGTCTAACAGGCACGCTCAACGTGATCTTGGGATCAATAGCAATGCAAGGTGATTGATCAAATCTCAAAGACTAGCTTTCCTCCACAACAGAGGTCAGCTCGGAGCGCTCTCGGGAAATTAGCATTATAAACAATGCAACTGCTTTAACTATTTCAGCATTTACAGAATTTAGTAAGTAGTCCAACTTTTGCTCTTGGGACAGAGCTTCCCAACCCTCCCAAAGTGGTAATACCCAAGTTGAATGTAATAAGTCATATAACGGACAAACCAAAAGCATATGGGTTGTGTCTTCTACACAAAGTACTGACTCAAAAGCCTGCCTACTGGGAGTTACAGAAGGAAAATAGGGTATGGCCTCGTCGGACCCCATTGGATTGCCGTTAAAAATGCTCAAACAGAGGAAGCTTGACTCGTTTTTTCACAGCACCTCAGTAAGAAGAGCGACGAACTTGTTAGTGTCTTCTGAGATCCCGACTTCGAATCGTTACCAGCCACTAGTAGAGCATGAGGTGCCGGGTGCTGGTGCTCAAGGTACTTCTATATTAGAAACCCCTTGGGATTTGGGCCAATCACCTCTAGACCTACTGCCGATAGACAACAAGGTGGGACAGGGCCTTATGCCAGATGGGAGATTGACCGTCTTCCTAACAGACCATGTTATGCTGACGGCAGAAACTTTGCAGTTCGTGTTTACTAAGCTTGCGCAACTCCAAGATAATATGATATCTATTGAAAGGCTTATAAAGGAGACGGTGGGGATTTGTCCTCAGGCTGTAGAGCTAGGCCCTCCAGCATGGACTTCCACCCCTATGGCAAGGCCTTTGATCCCAGTTCACCATACCGCAGTTCCGCCTTTGCCTCCCTGTCCTCCTCCACCGATAATAACTCACAATGGTCTCCCCCCAACTTTTTTGATAGAAAATGGGGGATCCTTTGGGCTGATGGAGGCTTCTTTAGTATTTACTTTCCTCCCTCGGAGGGGTCGCCGCCCTCTCCGTTGGGCTACAGCTTTAGATATAGCTGAATATCTTAGACCCCTAATGAAAGAGGAGAAAATTGTGGTCACTAGAAGGGAGATCTTATCAGTGGACCAGCTGATTTCAGCAGAGGACAGGCAAATGATTATAGTGTCATTTGTAACGGTGAGGCTATGTTCCTGTATTTTTGCGCTCAAAAACCAGTTAGAGAAACAGGCAGTTTATGTTTCCCGGGTCTTCCAGACTTGTCCCCCCATAGTGGGGGGGAATGATGGAGGACCAATCTGAAGTTCCACTAGGGCAAGGAGCTGACCTCAGACATTCTCAGCCGGCCCCAATTTGCCCCTTGGCTCCAGCTATCCCCCCCCCCCCGAGTGACTAAGCCCCCAGCCTTTGGATTACCAGCTGTCAGAAAACAGGTGGTACACGAAGAAGCACTAGTGACCCAAGGAAAGGGCCCCCCTGCCACTGAGAAGAAGGGTATCTAGGGGAGCTAAGCCACCAGGGGACCTTCAACAGAAGAACGTTAGGTCACTAGCTCCACCGGTTCTGCCTCCCCTATCATCGGCAGATCCTCAGGTCCGTTTTTTGAAACAACTAGGGGCACTCCAGCGCCAGTTGAGTTAAATGAGAACTGGAGGGGGTAGGCCTCACCCGACTATGCCGCTTTCCCCAGCTCTATCCTCTCTGTCCTGTACACAATCCTTTAGTTGGTTTTCTTCAGGGGGAGGTGGTGATACGAGGGTCGAGGTACAGGGAGGGGTGGCAGACCCTAATTCAGTTTCCGCTGACAGACCCATACGAGGCCCTTTGCCTTTTGCAGTGGGCCATGAGGGGAGAGGGATGTCCCCCATTAGTCAATGGACCCCAGGCGACCAGATATTACCATTGGGTGTTCAGATATTACCAGAGGGAGTTTTGCAGTTGAAGAAACTGCGGGCTCCATCTGTGTCAAGCTCTCCCTCACAGCTGGATGCCCGGATGGCTCCCCAGGGGGATAATCAGTCAGATCTATCCTTGACTTCCGCATTGACCTCGATAGAGCCTCTACGACCAGTTCTCCCTACCACCACAGGTAGGGTATTGAGGCAGCGGAATAGACCTCCCCAGGGACAATGACAAGAGGTCCGGGAGATTGCACCTCTCCTTTTTACCTCATGGAACATCTCGGGGTGGAGACTGCATCAATCGGACCCGGAACTTTATAATTTTTTAGAATCGTATGATTTTGCTCTGTTACAAGAAACCTGGCTGGTGGAACCCCCCTTTATGGGCAGCTGGAGGGGCTTTGATATGTTTTGGCTAGATGCTATGCCTTCCTATGTCCAGGGGCTGCCAAGTGGTGGCCTGGCGCTATTGGTAGCATCTAAGTTGTCTGCTAAGATACAACAAATAGGTTTTGTTAAGGCCAATTTTGTCCTTTTCCACTGCAAATTGCCCTCCGATTTTGAATTACTGATTGGCATAGTCTATGTTCCCCCGGACCACTCTCTCTATTATTGGTCAGAGATCTGGACCCTTATAACGGATATGGTAACTAAGGCTGTGATCCAGTTTTCGGATGCCTGCCTAGTGATAGGAGGTGATTTCAACGCCAGGATTGGTGATTCCACAAGTGCACAAAGTTTGCCTGGTTTTGAGGACTCAATGGATTTGATTTTTTTTATTCCCCCGCGCTACTCAAAGGACCAAGTTATAGGACCTCTGAAGGTTGTGTTTGAGAAATTGATAAGGGACCTAGATCTTATGATAATAAATGGGAGGACTGAGGACTACTCAGAAGGGAACTTAAGTGTGTTGGATTTTTTACTAATCCCCCCATACCTATTTGCTTTGGTCCTGAATTTTAGGGTTGTACCGCTGGGGGTGTCTAATCACCTTCCCCTAAGCCTGAGCTTGAATACCCCTAGGAGTATTTCACTATGAGAGTGGACCACTGAAATCTTCAAACATTGATATTCCCATTCTACGGCGTGTTAAATGGTCTGAAGATTTGCAAGGGGCTGTTCTCAAATTATTGGAATCTCAAACAGTAGCAACATTGTGTGAGGGTTTGATAGCTCAGGGATCAGATACCATTCCTTCATATGAAAAGCTTCTGGTATTTTTGAAATCTGCCCTTACCACCAGAGTTATCCAAAATAGGCGAGAATTACCCTTTTCTTGCCCCCCTACCTGGTTTTATGCTGACTGTTGCAAGGCTCGGGCAAAATTGCGACGTACTGCTAGGGATCCCAGCCAAATGGTAAGAACAACATTATCCTTAGTAAGGAAAAATTACCGTATTTTGTTGGCATCAAAGTTGGGGGATGCGCGGAGAGCTGCATGGGATTCACTCATTAGGGAAGCAAATGCTAAAGATACAAAGAAATTTTGGGCAATTATATGCCAGTCGCAGAAGGGTGGAATTATAAAAGGGGAAATTTCACTATGTCCAGAGGTTTGGCAATCGTTTTACAAATCCCTTTTCAAAACCCAAATTGAGAGAGGTTGAGTTACCCCTCTTGCCTGCAAATAGGTTCAAAAGTTGGCCCCCAGTTACAGCGGATGAGGTGGTCTTGCTCATCCGGGAGTTAAAGAATGGTAAGGCTCCATGCCCGGATTTCATATCACCAGAACTATTGAAAAGTGACCCGGATCGGTGGGCGGTTTGGTTAGCCCCCCTGTTCACATATGTCAATGAGACAGGTAGATTACCCGCATCCTGGCTTACTAGCATAATAGTCCCCATTTACAAAAAGGGGATCCTAGGATCCCCGGAAACTATCGGCCGATTAGCCTTCTTTCTGTTGTGGCCAAGCTATATTCTAGATTGCTTTTGGCTAAACTTCAGGCATGGCTGGAGGGTCCGGAGAAAATTGAACCGGAACAGGCAGGGTTCTGGAAGGGTTTGGCTACTACTGACCACATCTTTCTTCTGACAGCCTTGATAGATAAGCTGACAGCTGCACAGAGGAAGCTTTACCTCTGTTTTGTTGACCTGGAAAAGGCCTTTGATTCAATCTGCAGAGAACGGCTTTGGAACAAGTTGCATGCATTAAACATCGAACCAAGACTCCTATATCTAATGGTCAAATTGCACACAGGGAACTCCCTACGGGTCAGGATAAATAGATGGGGAGTGCTTTCGGAACCTGTACAGATGAGAGTCGGAGTAAGGCAGGGGTGTTTGTTAGCCCCTGCCCTCTTTAACCTCTACCTGAATGATTCTATCCAGTATATGAAGGTGCGTGATACACATGCCCCCAAGGTTGGAGAAAGTCGTATACCCCTTTTATTATATGCGGACAACACGATTCTCGCTCCTTCCCACAAAATAATCTATAGAGAATCCCAGATCTCGCAAGGATCTCCTCACAGCAGCCAGCCATGGGTAATGCGGAGCGCCATCATAGTTGAACTCCTCAAGCAAGCAGAGTCTCACCAAGGTAGAAGCCTCGCCCTTACTAATCTTTGCCCAATAATTGAGCAGAGATTGTCTAGCCAAGCTGGTTATAGAGAGGATCCCCATTTCCGCTCTTACAACAGCCCCTGGAGTCCCCTGGGGGAGCCTTAACAGCCCTCTCAGAAATTTGTTTTGTACAATTTCAAGAGGCTTAAGATTATCGGCAGATATTGTATTCAGCCCATATAAAAGCACACCTTGTACCTTACTCTTAAACACCTTCAAAACTGATGAGATCTTAATTGGCTCAATCCTGGCGAGCAAATGTAGGACTCCCTTCGCCATGGCGCTAGCTTTCAGTGCCGTTGGCGCAGATGCCTGAACCACAAAATATTGCTACAAAAAGTAACCCCCAGATATACATAAGAAGAGGTCTGAGCAAAATCGTTATTCCCAATCTTCCAGCTAAACTTGCGACGGGCTGCTTTGCCCACTACCATAACCTGGGACTTCCCAGGATTGATTTCAAGAGTATTATTAGCACAATACTTCAATAAGGATGCCAACTGGTCCCTCAAACCCAACTCGGTCTGAGAGAACAGCACTAGGTCATCCGCGTACATTAGTGCTGGTAATGCCCGATCTTTTATTTGCAGTAAATGGCTACAATTAGATTCCAGAAACGGGACAAGGTCGGCCATAAATAGATTGAACAAGATAGGCGCAAGGACACAGCCTTGGAGAACACCCCTAGCAATATTTAAGGGAGGTAACAAATACCCTCCAGCTCTGAGCCTGAGGCGCGCAGTATTCCCAGTATGAATTTGGACCAGCAAATCAAGTAGGGCACAATCCATCCCTAGATCCAGCAATTTTCTCCATAATAACCCTCTTGATATGGAGTCAGATGCCTTCCTGAGGTCAATGAAGGCTAAAAAAAGAGACTATCCCTTCTGACCTTGGTATACGTAAAGATAATATGAGCTAGAATAAAGCAATTGTCATCCGTCGCTCTATTCCTATGGAAGCCACTTTGCTCCTCCGGGATTAACTCATTGCCATATGCCCATGCCTCCAAGTGTCTGAGAAGAGTCCTAGCATAGACCTTGCCAATCACTGGCAACAGGCTGATAGGCCTGTAGCAGGATGGGTCCCTAGAACACCCCTTCTTGAAGATAAGGACCAGAACACTCTGGCCCCATTCTACAGGAACCAACTTTGACCTGTTGACATATGAAAAAAACAACAAGCCAACAACGGCACCCACCAATCAAGGTCTGCCTTCAAGATCTCAGGAATTACAAAATCGGACCCCCGGTGCTTTACCATTTCTCATATCCAATATCGCCTCTAACACCTCTGATTTGCTCACTTGGGGAGAAAATCTCAACCCCCTAGGCCCAGCATTCACAAGGGTATCGGTCAGTACACCATGCCATTCCAGATCATCTGCACTATAAAGTTTCTCAAAAAAATTTACCCAGGTATCTTCATCAATTAACGGCGCAGAGGGGCTGCTTGAAGGGGCACCTACGCTGTTAACTATGGACCAAAATTGCCGAGACTCCCTTAAGGTAGCCGCTACCTCCAATCTAGTCCAAATCTGAGCTCTACATGCCTCCTTCACCCCCCCGCAAGTAATTTTTTGTAAAGTAACCTTTTCTGGCAGAAAAGAGTCTGTCTCCTCCGAATCTGAGCCAACCAGCTGCCTTTTGAATTTAATGAGACTTTTCTTAGCCTTTTTACAATCTTTATCTTACCATTTATTCCCTCTCTTAGGCATGCCTCTCACCTCGTGAGACAGCACCTCTTGCCCCAGAATTTGAATGACCCGCCTAAAATCCCCAATCAGATTCCCCTCCTCTGTAAGGCTCCCAGATATATCATCATTCCATAAGTCTATTAAATATTGGCTCCTGAGGGTTCCAATGGACTGGCAAAGCAACACTGGGGACCACCATGAGCGGAGCCTCCTTATTCCATAGTTCCTTATGCTACAATGCCATTCCTGGGTCAGCGGCCCCCTTGGCCAACAAAGCTCCAAGTTCAGAACCATATGCCCACTTTCCGGGTGTATCAAGATCCTAAAATTGGAGCAAAATTCCCACAGGTTCAGAGAAATCATCGCATAATCTACCACGCTCTGCCCCATTGGACTAAAAAAAGTAAACTCACCCTCCTGGTCACTTTTCCTCCCATTTAGTATTACTAAATCGGTATTTGCCAGTAAAGCAGCCAAATGTTCCCCAGCCTCATTGCCCACCAAATCCTTAAACATCCTAAGGGATAGTCCAGGGCAACCAGACTTGCCACTAGACGCCACCACCATAACACGGCTCATTCTTGCATTCCAATCCCCTGCTACAATCCACCACGCTGCAGGATAACGTCCCTCACAGGCGGAAATAATTTCCTCGAGGGCTTCCCACACATCCCCCGAATAGTACTTAGATTGATAAGGTGGTATATATACATTCCCTAACAACAGTTAGAAAACTCCCGGGGCCTCCCACAATCCTAACTGGATCTCTTGTCTATTGGTAGGGATGTCAATGCAAATTGACAAACCTCCAGACACTCGCCCTTTTGTGTTCATAGTATGACCGGGAAGAGAATAAATTTGAAAGCCAGGGAGATCCCAAGTATCCCCCTGACGAAGCCAGGTTTCTTGTAAAAAAAAATCCATATCAAACTGCGCAATAAATTCCACCCATTCAAGGTCCTGGACATCCTGTGATATTCCACAAGATAACCTTAAGATTACAATATTGTCCACTTTCCTCCTGACAAAGCAGGGACAAGGGTAATGACCCCTTTGGACTGGACACTTCTTTGTTAGCGTCCATGATATAGCGTCATTCCGGGGGAACAGTATCCTTTTCTACCTCCCCTCGACCCCCACAGGGTGACAGAATACTGGGAAAATTCGGCCCCACATCCACCTGCTCTAATGAGGAGCTAATTCCCATCCCCATTGACATCTCCTGAGTAAATCCGCCACCAGCCAATTGGCAACCAATAGCGGGAAGGGGAGCCATAACTAAGTTCGCCTCCGTTGACTGCACAGGTTCTATGGTAGTTGGAGGGGCTCCCAGCTCCCCCTGACTCAGGAAACAAGCAGCTGTGAGGGCATGCATGCATAGGCTGATAAACTCCCCCCAAACCCCTAACACTCATGTCGGGGAAAACAGGAGATGACTGCCGCAAGCTAGCCCTAATTTTATCTAACTTATGAATTAAAATATCTTGATCAATAGCCGGCAACTTATCAAAAGTCACCAGAGAAGGGACACCCCCCACTTGCCCTGCACCAACTAGCAAAAAGTCCTTTATAAGAAGGCTGCAGGGGGAACATCTCGACCTGCCCACCTACCTGCCTGTTGCTGCTGCGGGGGGGGCTCTGGAGCTCCGCTCGCTTTGCTGCTGCCGCCGCCGCTGCCAAAGTCCCGCTGCTGGGGCCGCCGCCGCCGCTTGCCATCCCCGCCTGACACCTGCGGGGAGAAGACCATCAGACGGTGAGGTTGGGGGCTGGGGGGGG
>QEPC01004073.1:2161421-2180748 GCA_003113815.1 Sphenodon punctatus | reverse complement strand
TTATTATTATTATTATTATTTATTAATAATAATAATAATAATAATAATACCTCTGAGGGATCTATATTAGCATGCAGTAGAAAGGAAAGATTGCTTATCACATCAGCGACACATCCCCATGGGGGAATAAACCCGTTATTGAGGGGGCGGACTTTAATCCATGCAGCATTATCAGCAAATTTGCATACTCGAGGGGTTGCATGCTGCTTGTGGGAGCCAGCCAAAATAGCAGTCCTTCTCCCCAAAGGTAGACCAGCAAAGTTTGAGGCAAGGGTTTCATCTGCAGTGGGTTGTCCCACCCCCATTGCAGGTTGCAGAGCATCCAGTTTTGTCAAAACCTCAGATAACTGGTCCTTTACCCATATTAAAGAACTGTTTGCATCGGACATACTTGTAAACAGAAAGCTCACAGTTTTCTAATCAGATGACACTGCATTCGAAGGGCGTCCTCCACTGGAGCAGCACTTGGGGGATCCAAAACAGTACAATCGGGAGAAAATTCTTGAGCTGCAGGAGAGTCATCCTCCCCACCAGGAACCTCTGGAGGAGAGGCAGCGACATCAGTAATGTCCTGAATCCCCAGCTGTTGCAGGCACTGAAACCTATTTGCTAAACGAGGTAGAGTATATAAAGAATTGCCCGACCGATCCACTTTGGGGCACTTAGGTTTCGGAGAGTCAAGAGGGCTAACAGAAGAGTCCTCTTTCCTAGCCCACTTTTCCCCCATCACCACAGATGTCTCTCCTTGGTATCAGGGGCCCGGGGTTGAAAAGGAATACAAGGAGGGAGAGTCAAACTATTCCTAGCAAAGTGGAGAGCAGGTGTCACACCGGTACCGCTACTCTAACTGTCTCTCCGATCTTGTCAACTATCCCAGGTCTCACCTCGCTGTACAGACCTGCCGACAATCACACCAGGTCTGCCAGCTGTTGCAGGTCACGGATCTCACCGTGTACTCCTGCCCCTCAATCCACTATCCACTTTGCAGGCTACACCCATCATTCTCTTCACTATTCCCCTTACGAATTACCCGCTAATCTGTCAGTCAGACAGCAGATAAAACTAGCAGGTACAACGCTGGCCAGAAAGCAAGCGACGAAACGCCCCTACGCCCCGCCAGCGCCTAAGGCCGCGCGCACAAGGGTGCGCCCTTGCACAGGCAGCCTTTAGGCGCGCACACCCGAAGCGTGCACACTGCCCACAGGCTTCCATTGTAACCCCCGGACCGGGCGGGGCGGCATCTGGGTCGCCAATCAGGGCTGTCTGTTACAGGTGTTCAGTGGTGGGGAAAGGGAGGAATGTCTGTGGGTGCCCCAACCACTCTCTCCAGCGATACTTTACTTGCTCCCAGCGACGGCTCACCTGTCCAGTAGGGCTGCTAGGTGCTGCGGCTCCAGGTCGCTAGCACAGCTCTCCCTCACGGCCCCTCACAACTCGGAATCCCACCTGGGGCCCCTCTTGCAGATCCCTTCTGCCTGTCCAGTCCATACACCAGGGGTATGCTGCAGAAAGACCTTCTCGGTGGCTGTCTTGATGGCAGTGTATTCAGGACCTGCTCCTGAAGCTTCGGACTGTTGGGTAACTGCGCTCAGGAGCCACCAGCTGTCTGGGGATCCCACCTGCTGTGGTGGGCCCCTCCATATGGAACTCGCTCCCTTCAGATGTGTCTTAGTTCCGCCCTCCCTTCTCACCTTTAAAAAGCATCTGAAGACTTTCTGCTTTCCGTTTCTGCCTGAGGCACTAGGATTTACTGAATTTAGACAGCTGCTGTAGAAAGAATTTTGTTGTAATTAAGTCCTATGGAAAAATGGATAAACCTTATTTTTAGCTATGTTCTAGGAGACAAGTGTTCAAATCACAAAACAACTAGAATGGCTCCCATCCCGCAGTGGTGGCTGGTGGTTAAACGTTTTGGGGGGGGGTGGCCACGACACATCCCAAATTCATTCCCAGAGGTACACTCCAGAGGCCCCCTCACACGCACTCATCCCCAAGTCTCCTCACTTACCAGCCCCCTCATACTCTCCTCAACTCCTTCACACACATTCACACTCCCTCAGCACTTCTCTCTCACTCATGCTCCCCATCCCCTCTCACCTACTCGCACTCCCATGGCACTGCTCTCTCACAAACACACACACTTGCACCCCCTCCAAACTCCTCTCTCACACGCAGCCACGCTCTCTCTTGTGCACAGACATTTTGTTTGTTTGTTTATTTTATTTCATTATATTTCTCCCTCGCACCCTCCTGCTCTCAGAGCAGCTCGGGGCGGCTTACAAAATATATAACAATAGTAATAATAAAACAAACACAAAATATACAATTTAAAATTCAGTCAAAAATACAAAAAGGGCAGAACCTACCCCCCTCCCCAACCCAACCTACCCATCTCCCTCTCCAAAGGCCCGGTGGAACATTCTCTCCCACACCAGCCTCCTCTCACCCCCCTGGCTCCAGCCCCATCAAATACTCTCACTGGGTGTTAACAGCCAAGAGATTCGCCTGCTGGAGTCCAGGGTCACTCCGTGGAGCCTCCACTCACAGGTTCCGCATGACAGATGGGCAGGCATTCCTCCTAGCTGTGCTCCATTTCCTCCCTCCACCACCGAGAGACAGTCGTTCCCCAGACCACTCTAGGCACTCCACCTGGGACTCTATGGTCCTGGTGGGCCTGAAAGCACATGAAGGTTGCGTGCACCCTAGTAGACAGGAGGCAGTCGCCGTGAGTGCACATTAGCCCACATCAGCCAGCATTCGTCTGCACGGCAAGCTCCACATTTGCCGGAGTGGGTGCTGTAGGGTGGATGGCAGGTGTGCAGGCAAACATCTGGTGGCCACCTAACAGACGGGCAGGTGCCCATGCATCTGGAGGAGACTAGTCTGGGCTACTGTCTCGACTGTTTTCACCCACTCTCTCACACCAGTTTTGCCTCCGACATCCTCCCGAAAAAGAAATCTATTCCCCCTGCCTTGGGAGCAGGCATACTGCCACCACCGTAGCTGCTGCTACCACCCAAGAACTCAGGCAGGACTGGCTCTAACCTAACCCTGAGCATCTCTGTGCTGCTCCTGCTCACAGCTTCCCAAGGACAGTCTCTTGTGCTGTCGGTGGAACATGCAAGTCTAAAGACAAGCAGTGGAATAGTGGGGCCTCTGTGATTGACAGGACCATGGTTCCCCATCAGGGAGGTTGCACTTAATAAAATTAATTGGGGATGGTAGCGATAGGATAGTGTCCAAATAAAGAGCTGCTAAGCAAAATACACCTGAAAAGAAGGCACATGGTCCATTTGCACCTCTTCTGCGCACTATCTATCTGCATTCCCCTTGAGGGAAGCAAAGAGGCTTCTATTCTTTCTTGTCCTGATCAGGCTCTCTTTCACCACAGAAATATCCCAGCAATGTCAGGAGGCTGGAATGCCCTGGGAGAGTAAGAATAGCCTACAATGGCAGAGATTATTCCTCTTGCCTTTTGTCTCCTTGCAGTTGTCGGGGCCAGAGGTAAGTTGCAGCAAATAGTTCTGTCTAGCTGGAACTTTGTGTTCAGTCATACTGTGTTTCTAGAAGGAATCTTCATTCCTGTCTCACCGAAGAAGTCAGCAGTTCAGGTTTAGTTCCTTCAGAACGACCGTTCTTCAGTAATGCTCTTTGAAGCCAGTTGTTTTTTTAAAAAAAATGTAAATCCTTTTTGCCTAGGTCTAATTAGCTTTTAAAATGACCATTTTTTTCTTGCACAACCAGAAGACAAAATTGTTGTGAGCTTGTCCAAACATGGAGCGCTGGGACTCGCTGGGGTTTCTGATCATCGCTCTCAACTACAATGTGACAATTGTAGGTGAGTATCACAGAAAACGAACCTTTTGCTTTTCAAGCTTCCAATCAGCAAAATAATTCTGATCAGCAGCTTTCATACCCAGCTCGCTGTTTGACCAGGAATCTCAAGCAGTAATGGCTTTGCTAGGGGCATAAGACAGCGGGTGCTTTTTCTACAGCTGATTCCTACCTGCATCACTTATGGAGATTTCCTAATGAAACGTTGATTTTGGGGGGAAGGAGTAGTGGAATTTTGGCTACTGGAGTTTGTTTCCTGACATCTTTCCTGAGCATTGTAACAAAACACTTGATGACAATTGCAGATGTAAAAGTGTGCTTTTGCATTGTGCTACATAGTCCAGTCTTAAAGAATGAAAGTATTAAAGGGAGGTAAATAATGCAAATGAGAAGTATATAGAATACCTGTTCAAGGAACTATTTGGTGGTGCTAACTCCTTGCTCTTAATGCATGATACTTATTATTATTAGCATTTAGGAACTTCCATTGCTTGTCAAACACTCTGTAGAATGTGGTATTCTATAGACAACAGCAAGCTCTATGTGCTTTCAGTCTGAATGCGATTCTGTCACTGTTTCACGGTTTAATTTTGAGCAAGTTTCTTAGGGCCTGATCCAAAGCCCACTAAAGACAATGGGTGAAAACAGACACTCATGTAACTCTAACACCACTTTCACATTTCTTATGCATGTTGCAGGGCTGTATTGGTGCCCTATGCAGCCCTGTGACATGCATTAGAAATGTTAAAGTGGTGTTAAAGTGTAGTTAAGGTGCATGTCTGTTTTCACCCATACAAATTCAATGGGCTTTGGAGTAAGCTGTTTGAGTCCAGTCCTGTGAACAGATACCACAGGCTGTACTGCTCAGGGATGGGGGAAACCGTTTCCCCACCACAAGCTGCTTTTGTATTCAGTAAAAGCTCACAGGCCAGATGGGGCTGAAGGGATCTTCCTGTGGTGGAAAAGGGAGGCGCTTCGGGAATATGTCCAGAGCAGGAAAATGGAACAGAGAGGCTGCAGAAGCTCACTCAGGTGAAGGGAATGGAGAATCGAGGCGATACTGGGATGTGTGCTCAAGGTTACTGGGACTGTGGGCATGACTCACCATAAATTGGAAAGGTCAAGGGTTTGAATCTGGATCTTGTGATCGGCAAAGGGTGTGAGTAACTATTTTAAGTTTTCTTTTTAGAATAATGACAATAATACAGGGTTTCTGTCCCGCCTGGTAGATTCTCTTGTGTGGATTCTCATCTTGTAAAAAAGCAAAATTTTTAAAATGGAAGCACTCAAACATACGAGCCCATTCCAAATTTAAAATTCTCTGATTTTATTGTTCACTGAAATATTATTGTTTGTTAGACTCTTATTAGGAACTGCCATCGGGGTCAATGGTTATGCTTTGGGGCAGCCCCACCAAGGGTTATGGGATCTAGTCCTCACTGTGGACCTGTGTCCCCTTTCTGACAGCTTAATTTCAAAATGAAAGGGAGTTTACTTCTCCGTACACATGTGTACATGCCAGCTATCCAAGAAAAGCGGGGATGAATGTCCATCGGTATTCATGATGAATGACATGTGCTGTAGATATTCATTTCAGCTGTAGCTGCCTTTAAAGCTGCCTCTAGGTTAGCTGACCTCCTTTAGACTCTGGTTCCCAGCATGCTTCTTGGAACTACATTTCCCAGATTTTCTAGGTGACCTCTGAGTACTTTGATTCCCAGCATTCTCCCTGGGACTACAATATTGAGAAGGCTTGTAGTCCCACCCCTTTCTGGTATAGCTCTCCTATCCATCGAAGTCCAAGCCTGCTCATCTTCTGGAAGTGTTGTCAGAGCTTTCTGTTTGGCCAGGCATGTGGCAGACAGAGAGGGTTGGGTGGGATTTGGGGGGATTTTTTTAAAAAAAGTTATATACATTTGAAGCCATCCTAAGACTTAATGGGAAGTACAAGGTATAAATGTGACTAAATAAATAAATACATAAAATATCCACCAGATATCAGATCCATCTTAAAACACTCAACCATCAGAAAAAGGCCGTTTTTACACGGATGACACCCCATCCCCCCTCCCGCTGGGTGTGCAGGAGCTGTTCGATGCAGGGGGGCGTCTGTGTAAATGCCATGGCGGTGGTTGGGGGATGGGTTTTTGTGAAAACAGCATGGGCAGTGGGTGGGGGTCCATGCTTGCTCCCGGTGCATACCCATCTCCACCCATCACCCACCCGTTCAGCCATCCGGCAAACCAGAGGAGGCTCCGTGGGTGGAGGCGGGTGTACGCCCATGGAGACAGGCGCACACACACTCCCACCCACCATGACAGCACCCCCATCCCCCCACCCATCGCTGCCTGTGTAAAAAGGGCCATAGTTTGTGGTCTTTGACAGCTGTGGTAGGATTTTACCATGATCTCTGATTGGGCAATCTCACTGAAATGCCACTGAAATTGCATTGCATCCAGGGCCAACGTAACCACAGGGCAACCTGGGAGAACTTCCCTAGGCCCCACTCCTTTCTCTAATCCTGGGGTTCCCACAGTGGCCCCTGATTTCAGCAGGGTAGGGTGCAGGGCCCTCACTCTCTCCCAGTGTGGCCCCAATCACAACTACCTCTAGAGCCCTGTAGAGGGTGCCTATGAGGGGGGGCAGGATCACCGGAAAGGGGACAGGATCACCAGGGACCCCACATTTTATCCTTGCCCTGGGTCCCACAGATTCTAAGGTGACACCATTTGAGAGCAGTGCTGTTACTCATAAAATATTTCCTAGTAGCCAAAAGTGGGTTATGTAGGTGATCTCAAGTCCATGCGGATGCCATCTGCATGTTTCACCAGCATTTGTCATAGATCATAATTGAGAGTCATGGTTTTAGCTCTAAGTGGTAAGTGTGAGAGCTTATAGAGATGTTATTTCTGTCCATGCCAGACATGGCGGAGAAAAATTACTGGTAGAATTTTTTTTTGTTAGACAATTTTAAAAACTCATATCTATGCTATTTTTGTATCTCAGCCTTTGTGTTTGTGTGTGTCAGAAAAATTAATCATTTATAGTGCTTTAGGGTTTCAGTGCACTGCAAAGCCATTAACTAATTAGAATCTTTTCTGTTTTTTAGTGACTTAGTGGGATTTTTGTTGTTGATTTAACTTGGAGCAGGATCAGATTCTTACCGAATCCTCTCCCACCCCTCATTGCCTTTCTTATATGGTAGAAACTGAGGCAGTGAAGTTCTGATTAAATTAAAAGACCTGATCAACAGTGAATCAGTGGCAGAGCTGGGATTAAACTTCAGGACTTCCAGAATTTATAATTCTGCTAGTTACCGATATATTCAATATTATTGAAGGAGCACTGAATTAATACAGTCACAAAGTACCACTGAGGTCATATAAGGCCCTTTTCACATGGGCCGCGGTAGGTGGTGATATGGGTGTGCACCAGCGGTGGGTGGAGGTGGGTGTGTGCCCATTTCCATGGGCACACACCCACCTCTACCCATCTCCACACACGGAGTAACCAGCATTGGCACCTGTTGCTCCATGCATGGGTGATGGGTAGAACACGAGAGTGCGCATGTACCTGCCGCAACATTCGCATGCTCCCCCCCACACGTGTGCAATGGGGGGGCACGCCTGTGTGAAAACGGCCTAATATGACCTGCAAAACACAAGGCATTGGATTTTCTTCAGTTATTACTTAGGCTGTTTTTACATGGAGTCCCCCTCCCCGCTGAGTGTGCGAGTGGGTGTGGTAGGGGGGCGTCCATGTAAATGTCGTGGCAGTGGGTGGGGGATGGGTGTGCATCTGTGCAAACAGCACAGGCGAAGGGTGTGTGTGTGTGCGTGCTCCCGTGCAACACCCACCTCCACCCATCAACCACCCACAGAGCAATGAGCTCCAGCACCCAATGCTCCATGGGTGGAGATGGGTGTGTGCCCGTGAGAATGAGCATACACCCACCTCTGCCCATCGCAGCCACACACCCATCCCCCCACCCACTGCGGTACGTTTTAAAAGGGCCTAAATCATGTCTGTTAACTTTTGTTTGGCTAAAGCATATAGTTTAGAAGGACATCTCATCTTGTATTAAGTCTGCAAACATTGGTGCATCCACCGCCTGTAGACTTGCAATAACTACTAGGGTAAAAGTCCCAAATGGGAGTTTTCTATTCTACAGCTTTATATAAAAAAAATTGTGCAAAATATTCACAATATTGGGGATACTACTGACTGAATGTTTCTGTCTAGGTTCAGTGGTGTTGTATGGACCATGGATTGGTCTTCAGTGGAGACCATTGGATTTGTAGAAGAGGGGAGGGATACTAAATGATATTTCTTCATAAAATGTAGGGGGCTTTCTTGCTGTATTTAATTTTCCGTATTCTGGTGCATTCTTCACTATTTGTTCTTCCTTCCTAGGGAAAATCTGGCTAACGTTAGTAATCTTGCTGAGGATGGTGGTGATAGTTTTAGCTGGATACCCGCTGTATCAAGATGAACAAGAGCGGTTCATCTGCAACACCTTGCAACCAGGATGCTCCAACGTCTGCTATGACATCTTCTCTCCTGTGTCCCATTTTAGATTCTGGCTTGTTCAGACTGTGTCTGTCCTGCTGCCTTATACCGTGTTCAGTGTCTATGTTCTGCATGAGGTATCCATGAACATTGCCAAAGCTCATTGTTTACCATATGGATGCCAAGAGAACAAAGTCTCAGCGGGCCACAAAGTTCTGAAGGAGCCCTGCAAAAGTGCTGCCATGGGTAGAAATGCCTGGGAGACAGATGAGTTGAACATCCCTGATTTTTCAAGGGCCTATACCACTCATCTTCTCCTGAGAACCCTGATGGAGACTGGCTTTGGAGTCGGACAGTATTTTCTCTTTGGCTTTTTTGTTCCCAAGCGTTTCTCCTGCTACCAATCTCCTTGTACGAGCATGGTTGACTGCTACATCTCCAGACACACTGAAAAGTCCATCATGATGATGTTCATCTGGGGAGTCAGTGGCCTCTCCTTCTTCCTTAGCCTTGTGGACCTGGCCTTTGCTTTCCGAAGAACCGTGGTAAGAAACCGACGAAACAAACAGCTGTTGGGAAAACTCAGTGCCATGGATGAGTGTGGTTCTTTCCCATGCCCAGCTGTCAAGCCTAAGAGATTTTCAGCATTACAGGAGGGCAGAAGCCAGGATTGTCTACCAGTAAGTGACAGCCATACCAAACAAGGGGCTTGTTCACTTGGCTCTGAAGAGAAAAAACCCTCTTCTCCTCACCCTTAAATTACTTCCTTGCAAGCTGCCAGCTGTAACCTGAACAGTAACAGCAATAAGTCTTGTGTAGCAGGGAGTCTTGCAGCTATTCATGATGGCAATGAAGCTCAACGGCAGGAGATGGCATGCAGCAGGCAATCAAGATATGGCCAACAGCCGGGCTTCCCAACAGGGGCATCCCTGATTCTGAAATCCCAAGTCAAGTCCCATCTTGGAGTTCATTTCTCTGCAGATCAGAGCAAGCTTTCAGGTCATTATCCTGCAGCTGAGAGAAAGGTTTCTGATGTGCAGTCCATCTGCAGCAGTGCTGGCTATTTGAAATCCAAAAAATCTGAATGGGTGTAAAGAGCAGTAACGGGCAGTGTCTAGGGTTCATGCTGGATGGTTAGTTTTGAATGGCAACCAGGATACAACTTGGATTGTTCTTTTCTTTCTTTTTTTGCATCTAAAATATTATCACTATGCAGAAGGCAGGACAAGAAGCAAAGCATGTGGAAATTGAACTGGATTGCATGGAAAACCCTGACAAATGCATATTACTAACGTCATTACAAGAACTTTTGTTTGAGAAGACCATACGTCCATGCTCTGCTAATTGTCAGTGTGTTGGGACCCTGGCCTTGAACTGGCATCCTTGGGGCCCTGAGCACAGCACCACTATAATGATGGCTTTCCACCACCCCAGTCAGACCACACACCCCTCAAGCTTGCTCCACACACTCCAGCTGCCTGGTTGGCTGCTGGCCTGTCTAAAAGTCCAGTCAGCAGTCACAGGAAGCTGGGTGGATCATCAGTTAACGTCTTGATTCCTGTTTCCCTTGGGCTGTGCCTTGCATCAGGCTAGGGTTGCCAGATATGCAAATTTTAGATGGCATTTATGAGAAATACAGGTTGCAAGGTTGCAGTGAAGCCACTGCAGCCCTGCAACCTGTATTTCTCATAAGTGTCCCCTAAAATTAGCATATTTGGCCACCCTACATCAGGCTGCCTTCCAGACCTGTCCTCTGCTTCCTGACGTGCTTTGTTTTCTTCCCTTGGACTGGCTACGCTCTGTCCGAACTCGGGTTTGGGATCTGTTCTGATTTGTTCTTGGATCGGTTCTGTCTGCCTGTTTGTTTGCTCTGCCTCTTGCCAGTCCTGTTCTGAATCGGTTTGCTGTTTGGTTTTGCCTACCTGATTCTTTGCCAACCACATGTGTTTATTACACACACACACCCTGTGGATTGTATGCTAGCACTGAGGTGCCCAGACAGAACCCTGGATTTTTTGACTCTTAACACCCAATCCTGCACGACGATACCCTGCACCAACTCTCCATGCCTCAGCCTGTGTGCCTGACGCAGTGCTCTTTCTAGCCCCACTCCAGAATTTTACTTATGCTGAGTAACCTTTTCAAAGACCCCTGGTTGTCTAAGAGGCCTGAGTCCTATTGACTTTGTGGACCTGCTGCAATTCTGAAACCAGTAGATTAGTTCTACTGAAACCAAAAAGAGAGTTGATCTAGGGCACTTTTAGACGAGCGGGTCGCCGTTGCATGACCCGCTCACGTGGTATTTCAAAATCCCGCAAGACAGGATTAGATGAGATGGAAGTCTAGGATCATGCGCGTAGAAGGCGGTCATGCATTGTTTACAGATCGCGAATTAAATACCTTACAATCAAGGTATTTAATTTGCGGTCAGCAAACAATGCACAACCGTCTTCTACACGCGTGATCCCGGACTTCTGCTTCGTCTAATCCCACCTTGTGGGATTTTGAAATATCACACGAGCGGGTTGCACAACGGCGACCCACTTTTGGATTTAAGCTCTTAGTCATTCGGGTACTTTTGAAAAGCACCTCCTAGTTCCAGGCAAAATGTCCACTTCTGACTGCATTGCATTGACTTGAGTTTATTATGCAATTGAACTTTATCTGCTATCCAGAGATAAACTGAACTCCCATTATAAAAGCTTTCAAGATCTCTGAATACTGAAGTTGTATTGTGGCCTTGGTTGATGACCTGAAAGTCCAGGTGGATGCTGTTTCATATGAGGGCCAGAGATGCAGAAAGTCAAGAAGCCTTATCAGCACCGGGGGGGGGGGGAGAATGGCGACAGTCAACAGTTCCCCGTCCTCCCTAAATGACATGCCACTTCACCACAGACTTCCTGTATAACCTTGCACACGTTGTGCAACCTCTCTGTACCTCAGTTTCTCCTCGGTTAAATGGGGGGGAGGGGGGGCGACAGCACTCTCCTACCTCACAGCGGTGGTGCAAGGATAAATACATGGAAATTATGAGGTGCTCCAACAATACAGCAATAGGGTCATATAGCTAAGTGCCATAGATATTATCTATTAGAGGGTACTGTAGAAGTGATTAATCTTTGAATCAACGTGTAATGTTTTAGGTTAGCTGAGTTTGTTTACTTTTCCCTGTGTGGCAGTGATGTGTGTGTTTTCTGGATGGGAAAGACATTAATTATTAAAATGACCATAGACAGAAACACATTAAATATTTAGCTACCTGGTCTCCACAACCTTTTAAAGGGGATATGTTTCAATTACACTGTAATATCACAGATTACTGTGACAAAAAAGCCTTCTATGATTTACTGTATCTTGTGGGGAGGAACGAAGGTGGATTGATAGGTCTTGTACATCCCTCCGACTGACAGTGGAATGGATGGGTATGTAATGCATGGACTGTGGTTTGACACCACAACTTACCTATCTTTCTGCTATTCTCTTTAGGGGTGTGATCCTCTGGCATAATAGTCCGTGTGCTATCAGTTAGCACAAGTCCACGACCCATTCACAATTTACTTATCTCACTACCATTCTATTTAAAAGTTTTTAAACTTTGCTCCCTTGTGCAAACCATGGCCAACCAGTGCCAATGAGTATTCACCAGGACACAGCATCTCCAGCTGGTGCATGGTGTCCCTTGAGAAATTTTGAGAGTTGATCCAAAGAGTTTGAGAACCATTGGTCTACCCTACAGAGTCTCTGGTGGGTGCTCTGAAGCCGCAGTCATCATAGCATTGACTGAATGATTTTCTTTCATTTTTCTTTTTAGAAATCCAAGCAGATAACTCTATACATTTATCTTTAATTAATGCCTTCCCAAAGAATATGCACAGGAGTGTCTGTTTTTTTATTAAGTACCACATAGTCTTTGATAGTTTCAAAGATGGTGTCCCTCACCTCAGGTTCATAGAGCAACTTTTTATCTAATATCCATGATCTTTTACTATTTTTTTTCAAAGACTCCAAAGCGTTAATACATGTTTTAATGGCATAATGATCTCAAAGTAAAACAGGTAGAATTTGGCACCTTGCGCATCTATCTAATTGCTCCTTATTTATAAAAGAATAATTAATTCTTGTAAAAGATTTGTTAGGAATTGAATAAGATGTATAATCTCTTACTCCTTGCTTCTTAAATCGCCATGTTATCTATTAATGCTTGCTGTTTAAACAATTCTGCTGGCCTTTTATCGTGTTTTTTTTCTCCCTTTATTTTCTGATCTATCTATCTCCTGTAAGTGACCATTCAAATTACCCTGGATTATAGTTAACGTTACAGAGTGATCTATTATTATTTCAATATATTTCTGAAGATAGGAGAAAGTATTTTCATTTGGAGCATACAAGTTTACCAGTACTACCTGCTGTATCCCCAAACTTCCCTGTAAAAGGAGAAATCTGCCTTCGGGGTCCTTGATACATTTTTCCAACTTAAAATTCCAACGTTTAGCAAAACCTATTGCAACTCCTGTTTTTTTTTTAATTTGTACAAGCTGCATATACCTGATCATACAATCTATTTTTAATTCTAAACACCTCCTTCCTCAACAGATGTGTCTCTGGAAGAAAATAGATATCTATTTTTTGTTCCCTCAAAAAATTAATCACTTCCTTTTAATATTTATTTATTTAATTAATTTTAATACACTTTTACCCCGCATCCTCCCGCACCATGGTGGCTTGGAGCAGCGAACAACATATAAAATCTAACAATAAAACTAGATATTAAAATATTAAAAATTACTAAAAGGCAGAATGCTAAAAGGCAATAAAAGACGCACACCCCTACCCTCCCTTCCCCGAAGGCCCGACAGAACAACCAGGTTTTACACGATCTTCGGAAAGAGGGGAGGATAAATGGGCCTCCATCAGGAGGGAGTTCCACAGCCCTGGTGTGGCCACTGAGAATGTCCTCCCCTCTGTCACCACCCAGGATACCTCGGGGATCTCGAGTTGGGCGCCCCTGGCCGACTGCAGGGGCCGTGAAATGAGGCGGTCTCGCAGATAAGCAGGCCCCAAGCCATTTAAGGCTTTAAAGGTCATCACCAACACTTTGAATTGGGCCCGGTAGACTATCAACAGCCAGTGCAGAGAACGGAGCACAAGTGTAATGTGCTTGCAGCGACCCATCCCTGTTAAGAGACGAGCCGCTGCATTATGCACCAGCTGCAACCTCCAGATTGTCTTCAAAGGTAGCCCCATGTAGAGTTCATTACAGTAGTCCAATCGAGAGGTAATGAAAGCATGGATGATGGTTGACAGGTCCCAGTTGGAGACATACGGCTGCAGCCGTCGCACCAGATGTAACTGGCAAAATGCTCCCCTCGCCACAACCTCCACCTTACAATCCAGGTGGAGCTGTGGGTCGAGGAGCACCCCCAAACTACGGACCTGAGTGGCCAGAGGGGGGCAGACCCCGCCGATAATGGTAGCTACCATCCCCTCAGTCCTACCCACCACCATCACCTCCTTCTTGTCGGGATTCAGTCTCAGTTGGTTTGCCCTCATTCAGTCCCCCACAGCTGCCAAGCATCAAGACTGCAAGATCTCTAGAAAATGAGAGGTAAAGTTGTGCATCATCGGCGTACTGATGACATTGTATGCCAAACCATCTCATGACCTCCCCCAAGGGTTGCATATACACATTGAACAAGAGAGGGGACAGAATAGAACCCTGCGGGACTCCACACATGAGGTCCCCAGGGAGAGGACGTGTATTGCCCGAGAACCACTCACTGAGTTCTCCTTGCCAGGAATGATTCTAAAATAATCCCACTCACCCCGGCCCGGTCCCGCAGCCTTGTCACCAACATCCCATGATCAACGGTTTCAAACACCGCCGACAGATCCAACAAGATCAAAATAGATGATCTGCCCTGATCTAATTCACACAGCATAGGACATCGACCAAGGCCACAAGTGCAGTCTCCGTGCCGAGCCCTGGGTGAAAGCCAGACTGCGAGGGATCAAGAAAACTGACCTGGTCCAGATGCTCCTGTAACTGCCGAGGCCACCGCCCGTTCAATAACCTCATTCAGGTTCAATAATATTGAGCCCCTTTATATTCAAAGGAATATTTATTAATTGATTTTAATTTTCAATACCCACAAACATATATTTCAAGAAATTCAAAAATACCCCCAAAGCAAAGTCTTAACCTCATTCCCCCTCTATTTTTCATTATCCTTCTGTCCCTATAGATCCTCTAAAGTGGAAGATACATGCTGGTTTTCATAGACCATCCATAAAGAACTTTTAAACTGAACCAAACAAATTATATTAGACAGAGGAATAGATACTACTTCCTCCAAATAATTTAAATATCTTTCTCATATATAATACTACATTATCTACTAAATCATACAGTACAACAATAGCTAATATAACAACACACTTCATATCTAATTATGCTACCATTGTTTTATCTCTCATTAAACTTGTCAGGGAGCGCTTGTAAAAAATTTATCTAGATCCTCTGGGACTTTCCTGGTGTAGTATAGAAAATTTAGCTGGATATTAGATAAATGGTTTAAAACCTTTACTCCTCAAAGGACCCATATATTTATGCTATCATAGACATTGGTATATTGTCTCTGGAGCATAGTCCTGATATATTACTAATTTATTATTATTATTATTATTATTATTTATTATTATAAGCTTTTATATAGTGCCAGCAATGTACCTGGCACTTTACAGGGAATAAGATAGACACGGTCCCAGCCCCAGAATTCTATGTCCCTGGAAATATAATTCTGATGTCTTGCATGCCAGTTTCAGCAGATTTTCTTTCTCTTGGAAATTGACAAAATGGGCTATAACGGCTCTTGGTTGTGCGTTCTCTCTATTTGCTTCCCTAAAAGTTCTTTGTGCTCTATCAATATGTAAAGCATTTAACCATTCTTCAGTAGGAAAGATCTGTTCAATGAGTCCTTTCAAAAATATATTAACATTTGTGCCTTCAGCTCCTTCAGGGATACCTGCAAAACGCAAGTTGTTCCTGCGACTTGTGTTTTCAAGATTGATGCATTTTTCTGAAAGCCAATTCACTTTTCCAGAACAACTAAGACACACCCTGAATTCCAAATATAAATATGATCTGGCAATGCATCCTTGCATAGAAGCCTCACTTCTCCAGGTTCCATTTAAAATTTAAAGCACTCATTAGTATTCTACAATGTAGTTATGAACAGCACAGCAGCCCTTTCACTGAAAGTACCTGTTTATTTCCCTGCTCTTTCACTGTGGGTTGTTGGAGGTTATACAGTCCATCAGTGCCCTTGTCATGGATGGATCAGTATCTCCTGGCACATGTCTGCCCCCGGAAAGGTGCGGAACCAGTTTGGTTGGTTTGTCCCCGGAGACTTATGGAACCAGAGAGTTTCTGGAATGCTGTTGTGGGGAGTACATGGACCTCACCACATGGACCAACCAACCATCATTCTCGATGTAACCAAGCCAAGCGCGTGCACCTGGGACCTCACATCCTCATGAATGTTACACACCTTGTCTCTCCCTCTGTTCCCCTTCCTTCATCTCCCTCTCTCCCCCACCCCCATCCTCCGTCTCTCAGATTGTAAGCCAGGTATTCAACCCCTGTAGTCTCTTCGCTCTCTCTCTGGCTCAGGCTACCAGCTCAGTCGCCTACACCCTGTAGCCTGTCTGTTCGCCATATCCTATTGGTCATCTGTCCATCTAAACTTAGGGTACTTTCAGACATGCACCGTAACACCACTTTAACATTTCTTATGCATGTTGCAGGGCTGCATAGGGCACCAATCCAGCCCTGCAACATGCATAAGAAATGTTAAAGCAGTGTTAAGGTGCATAACTAAAAGTACCTTTAGAGACTATAGCATTATGGTCAATGAGCACTAGAGGTAGCTAGTATTTGTCATGATATTAGTCTTTTATTTCTGATCTTTCCACCAGAATGTGATCAACGCAGGGAAATGACTTGTGGACATAGGAGAAAAATGTGTAGTCCCTTTCATTGGCGTAGAGATCTCTCCATCCCTTTATCAGATCTCCATCAATTATCTCTGTGATCAAGCTTTTGTGCCAAGCCTTCAATGGGGTATTTTGTGAATAAGGGTGTATTAAAATCTCCCTGAACTAGCAAGATGCCCTTGCTATTCTCTGTAATTTCTGGAGGTATTGTTGAAAAAATGAATATTTCTCATCATTTGGAGCATAGAGGTTCACCGAGGTTGTCTGAATCCCATTTAATTCTCCTTTTACTAGGAGAAATATCCCTTCTTTGTCCCTAATGGTTTGTTTTTCAACAAAGTTTAATTTATGGGAAACCCCTATGATGACCCCAGCCTTTTTTCTTGCTGCACATGAAGCCAGTACTTGGCCCATTTCTTCGTAGCAAATCTAAATAAGTCTGACCCAATAAGATGCGTTTCCTGTAAGAAGAATATATCAATGTTTTCTTCTCTGATCAAGTATTTTATTATTTTCCTCTTTACCTGACTTTTTAGTCCATTCACATTCAGGGAAAGTGTCCTGATATTATTTGTCATGTTAAATAAGGGGTATACTGTTCCTGGCCCTTCTCATCATTTCTGTGTAATTTTCCCTTGTTTAATGAGCCCTCTTCAGCTTCATTTCCCTTATTAATCCCCTGCTTCCTTGTTAGAAAACTCACTTTATTTGTTACTGTAGGCTCTAGAATTGTCACCTTAACACTTAACAAACATAACAAAAAGCCTATTAAACAAATATAAGAACTGTGTAGCCCTTTGGGGGATTTTTTTAACCTTCCCCCTGCTCTGTTTAGAATTTTGAGGGAAGCTGAGATTTTCCGACTGTTGACAGATTATCATGTCTGGACATATTGAATCAATTTTTCTTCTGGCAACACCTTTGCCCTTTCTAACCCCCTCCCCATACCGAGGGTGGGTTGATTTTCCACACTCCCCCCCAGTCTGTTCCTCGCAATGTTTTTCCACATGGAGTTTTCATACCTTGACCCCTTAAATTATCTTGCTTTTAACTCACATTATGACTATAAAGCATAATTTAACTTAACATACACAGGTAATTATTTCCATATACAACCTGTTGTTGTAATAACTATTTCTAATTCCTCCTGTCATTCCACCCACTTACTTGATCCTGCACAATCTTTGTATTTTTCCCTGTCATTTCAACCGTTCCACTTACTGCATCTAGTGCCTTCCTCATCATTTCACACCCTCTTGCCTTCCCTGTGTACTCCCAAAGATGCATGTAACTCTTGTATAATTTTGCAATCACTTAATTGGAAGTTGGAATGACAATATTTATTTAGAAATTGTCATTGCTGTTGCCCCCATTCCATCCAATGGGCATTCAATTGTATTAATTTCAATGCATACCCAACTTAATTTTAATTAAACATTTGTATACTACTCTACCCAGCTTCACTGTGCTCGGGGGGGGGGGGGGGGGGGGGGNGGGGGGGGGGGGGGGGGGGGGGGGGGGGGAGTGGAGACTAGTGGGTAAGAGGAACAGTTGTGAGCCATTAGTCAGCTGTCCTATTCTTCCCAATTGAAATGAAAGGATACAGGGAAAGGAGGGGGTGAGGGGCCAGCTCACGCCCTCCTGTCCCCAGCTTCAGTGTTACTCCAACCTGCAAAGAGGAAGAGGCTTGGGGCTGAAAGATGAAGGCAAAGTGTGGGTGCATGGAGCCTAAGACCACTTTCAGACATGCCCCCCCGCGCATATTTGGGCTGGGGGGGGGGAATGCGCAGCCCAAATATGTGTGGGGATCGGCTGGTCTGAAAGCCCCCTCCCCCACTCCCTGTGCGGATTTGTCAGCAGAGACGTGCAGGGATGCAGAGCGTGATTTCCTGCTCTGCATCCTTGTGCGTCTCTGCCAGCAAAGCTGCACGACGGGGCGTTGGGAGGTTTTCAGACAGGCCAATCCCCATGCATATTCAGGCTGCACATTTCACAGCCCAAATATGCGGGGGGGCATGTCTGAAAGTGGCCTAAGTTGTAAGTGAGCACAATATGTGAGACTGTACAATACCTTTACTGCTAACATGGCATGGAAGTTAAGGCGGGAGCCTTCACTTGTAATTTTCATGGTTTTTAGTGCATGATTGAATTTGCAAGAGCCTTAACTCTTCTTGTAATATGGAGGTTTTTTGATTATGGAATATCCAAGATTTTTGTTAAATAACGCAATGGAGAAATTTGTCCTGCTGGCGCAGTACAATGCTGAACAGTGTAACCATTATGGGAGCAGGGCTTAGGGGAGGCTAAGGTGGAAGTGCTGCTCCCTTCAGTTTAGAAGGTTGTTACTTCCTTCAAATAGCAAGAAAGGCGAAGTTGGATTTTTACTGGTAGCTCCCTGCTTTACTAGGAATACAACAACTTTAGTTCAGTTTAAGCATTGTAAACTTCCCAAAACTGCTCTGTGATCTCTGTAGCTCATGGCTGGTACAGGAGTTTTCCACTCTACTCCCTGCTGTCAGAGCACTTTCCCTTGTGCAACGCTGGCCACTCTGTTTTCTATAAGGACCTCCTGCTGTACAGGACCTCCGGGCTAGTTCACTCCTTGTACAGGGCTCCCTGACTCTGCTGTGCAGGACTCTCCACCTGGCATAATGCTGCCCATCCTGCAGGTCTCCCTGTACAAAGCTCCCTCACTCAGTTCTCCTCTGTCCTCCTCTGTCCAGGGCTCTCACCCGGCATAATTATGGCCATTATTCTGAAGCTCTATGTCTCTACAAGACTCCCCCAATTTACTCCCTCTTGGACAGGACTCCCTTTCTTGCACAATGCTGCTCACTCTGCAGATCTCCCCCTGCACTGGGTTCCATATTCTGTATCTCTAATAAAGCTGCTTCCTGTAAAGTGCTCCTCCTGTGCATGGCTTCCACTATGGGAGCTATTTACAGAGGCTCTACCCCTACTCTCTCCTCTTAATGTCTCCCCCCCCCCCCCC
>QEPC01004073.1:2145171-2158900 GCA_003113815.1 Sphenodon punctatus | reverse complement strand
TTCTGTATGCTCCCTTCCTCCCTGCTCCCCCCATAGGATTTCCCTCCCTGGAGTGAGGCTTGTTCTTAGAGTCCGTCCGAGAGGACTACACCTTCCACTCTGCCCCACAGGGCTGTTCTGCATAGCACCCCACCATCTCCCTGTCCCCCTCCTGCAGAACGCCCACTCTATCAACCCAGAGCGCCCGCTTACCCCTCATTCCTTAGTTGGGTTGGGAAAGTCAGAGGAAGAAGTGCTGAAAGAAGATCAATTCCTTCTTGCCTGTAGCCTCCTGTCCCTGTCTCTGGGATAAACCTCTGCCCTTTTCCTGCACCTTGGACCATCCCAGGCAAACTCCAGTGCTCTGGCCCCAGCCATGCTCCTCCAGTGGGATGCGCCATTGGAGCCACAGCCCAAACACCCCACACTTTTGGAGGGGGAAGATCTGTCACTGAAATCCATGCATTCTATGGTTCTGGACAGGTTTGGGGAGCAAGATCAGCCACCCCAAACATCACTGTGGGATTAGTTAGCTCTGTTGTTTAGTCATCTCGACGTCCCTAGCCCCTATACTGAGGCGCCTTCTGTATGGGATCAGATCAGAATGACCTTCTGCTCTCTCTGTTCCACAGGCCTTGCTCTCCTTCCTCCCCCCACTAGATCAGCTCTAAACATGGCTGACCAGTCACTCTCACTCCCCCGTGAGAGGTGCCGTTCCCTCTCTTTCCCCAGCATTGATAGGCTCCAGCAAGTAGTGCCTGCTGGGAGTTGTAGTCCCCAGTATTCAAGACTGTTTGCTTTTAAACAGTCTCTGCATTACATATAGTTTGTTTTCAAGCACTTTTCACTCAGGATGGTCTCCATAGGCTAACACTGAATTTTCAAGATGTCATAAATAATTTTAAAACTACTAACCAGATTTACAAAAAGTAAATCAGAAGGCACCCCCTGGCAGCCTCCTTGAATTTTCTAAAAGGCTTACACCTCCTCCCACCCAACACAAAACCTCTTTACCCTGCTGAGATTGAGATGGTCTCACTTTTGAAAAAACAGGCTTTAAGGTGCAGTTTTCAAACTGCGATATCTCAGCTGTTATCCAAACGATTCAGCTGAAGGTTGGACAGCATTCTTCAATACAAATGTCACAATCCTAACTTTAATTATGTCCATTTTATAATTAATAGAATGTTCGGGCTTTATAATGGAGCATGCAACACGCCTTAACTATAGAGTGGTTCCTGCCACTCTATAATTTGGACCACCTTCTCCTTTTCTGCATTGTTTCCCCTGCATAATCAGGATAGATTTTGATCCTGGATCCTTGAAATTCAAGCTGATGATTTCCCTAGCCAAAGCTAGAATTTCTTCTTTGTCATTAAATCTACTGAATTTAAGCTCTTGGCAATTCTGTTTCTTTAGGATCTGGTCTGAAAGCACGATGAGTTCGGTCTATCTCTACCGCGCGCAGATGACTTTGCTCAGGGAAGGAGGATTGTAAGACTTGCTTGATCAAATTCTTTACTCTCCTGGTTTCCAGCTCCTCCTTTATTCCTGTGAAACGCAGATTGGACCTTCTGCTCTGATTTTCAAGGTCATCCACTTTCTCTAATAAGATGTTTACTGACCTTTTCAATTCATCTCGTGTGCTTTCATGAGTAACTGCGTTGTCCTCTGTTAGAAATTCTTTCTTCAGCAGCTTCAAGTTGGTGCGTGATATTTTGGATTTTCTGACTGATTTCCTCAACCACTTGCTGCACCTTACTGACTTTGTTAAGGAGCTTGTCTCGATGCTGGGTTGCTTTTTGTAGTTCTTTCATGACCAAGCTAGGTTGGGACTTTCGCTGTCGCAGTTTGGGTTCGGTCGTTCAGTTCGGTTCGGTTCACCCATTCGGTTTGGCCGTTCGGTTCGTTCGCCACATTCGGGTTCAGCCGTTCAGTTCGGTCCTGTTTGGTTTGGTTCAGGCGTTCGGAAAAAGGCTCTCTGTGTGAGGAATGATGGCCCCAGACACATGACAGTGGGTCCTGGGGCTACTAGAGTGGCAGCTTCTAGGTATTGGCCACAGCCCTCCCTGCCAGTAACTTGGCACCAGAACCCTGATGGCGGGTCCTGGGGCTGGAGTGGCTGTTTCTTGATGCGGTGGAATAACATCATCTCTGTGTGAGGAATGATGGCCCCAGACCCAGGTTCTAGGTATTGGCCACAGCCCTCCCTCCCTGCCTGTGTGGGGGTCCTAGAGAGAGAGCTAGGCTAATCCTAGAAAGGTCTGGTCATTTGCATCTATCACTCTTGCCCCCCCCTTATGCAAAAAAGGGCCCCCAATTTCAAATTACGAATCGGACCAGTTGCAAGATTGCCCTGTTGGGAATGACACTGAATGAGCAGGGCTATTCCCCAAGGTCACTTCAGTGTAATGGTAAGAAACTCATTTGGGGCCGGGGCAATTAATCACGATATGAGGAGAGTTGGCTGCTGCTTTTGTTGTTAAGACCTTGGGAGGAATATTTGGAGGCTGGGGCTCTCCTTCCTGCCCTTGTGCCTCTCTCTCTCTCTCTCTCTCACACACACACAGAGAATAAACCTTTAAGTGAGAGGATGCAGGGACTGCACAGGGGCTCAGGATTCGGGGAGGGTGGTAAAAGCTCCTTGCAAAGGAGATGACTAGCCTGCATAGAGGGGAAGGACTGGGGGGTTGAGAGGGAAAGAGAGACCCTCACCTCAGCCTTCTCCTCTACCTTTCCCATGGACTGGAGGAGTCTGCAGAGGCAAAGGAATTGGACTCCGAGGGGCAGAGGAGACCAAGATCTGACCAGAAAAACAGCGGGTGCCCCCTTCCCTACCCCTGTGCTCACTTAGAGAGTCTCCATGGCTGCAAACCTTTGTGCCGTCGTGATGCCTGCCCTGTTTCCCACCTTTTGCACCTATCAGAGACATATCCATGGGTGCACCCCCTGACCTGACCCTGCATCCATGGGTGCACTCCCCTTCGTTAAATTTTTAACCCACCCTATCCCAAGGGCTCAGAAAGAGTCTCTACACTATGCCCCTTGTGTCCCCAGGGAGGATGCAATCCCCTTCTCCTTGCACCCACCAGCTGCAGTCAGCAGCCTGCCTCTTGTGCCCCATCCCCCGCACTCCTGGGTTGCCCCCCTCCAGTCCCTTGTGTCCATGGGGACCCCCCTTTTCCCCAGCCCCTTGCACCCATGGGGTGCACCCCCCTCTCCAGCACCTTGCACCCATAAGACCCCCCTTCCCCCAGCCCCTTCCACCCATGGAGTGCGCCTCTTTACCCCCAGCACCCCCGTGCCGCGCTCACCAGCTGCTTCCTGAGCAGGATATTCTCCCCACGCCCCATCCCCCCAGCCCCCCTGCAGTCTCTGTCCCAGCCCCCACCCCCAAGCCCCATCTGTTCTCCCCCCCGCAGTCTCTGTCCCCCAGCCCCTGCCCGCCTCCCCACAGTCTCTGTCTGTCCCATCCCAGCCGGCCCCATCCCCAAGAATCACCTGCTGCCTGCTCAGTGCTGCTCTGCTGAGTGAGTCCCCGGTCCGGTCCCGGTGGCGACTGTCTGCAGCAGCAGTGCATGCCTGTGCTGTCTGTGCCGTTGAGTGAGTCCTGCCTCGTGCTGCCTGCCCTGCATGCGTCCCAACTTGGGTGGTGCAGGCGCAGTCAGCACGCACCACGTGCGTACTTAGAGAGATGGGGCTAAGGGGGCTTGGGAAGGGCGGCGCCAGCGGGAAGCTTTAACCAAAAAAAAAAATCCAACCATTGGGGCTCAGCTCTGTAGCGTGACGCCGGCGCCCCTACCAAGTTGGCACCCTAGGCGGCCGCCTAGTTTGCCTAATGGCTGCACCGGCCCTGGGCCTAAGCTGATGCACCAGATGTAACTGGCAAAATGCCCCCTTTGCCACAGCTGCCACCTGGGTATCCAGGCGGAGTTGCGGGTTCAGGAGCACCCCTCCAGACCTGAGAAACCAAGGGAGGACAGACCCCATCAATGGTAGGGACTATCACTCACTCGGCTTTCCCCACAACCATCACCTCCGTCTTGTCAGGATTTAATTTCAGGCAGCTCGCCCTCATCCAATCCCCCACAGTGGACAAACACTGGGTAAGCACCGAGACTACTGGGCCTGAGTCAGAGGAAAATGACAGAGATAGCTGGGTGTCATCAGCATATTGATGATATCTCACCCCATACTCCCTAACAACCTCCCCCAAAGGCTGCATGTACCCTAAGATGGAACCCTGCGGAACCCCACACGTGAGGCCCCAGGGTGAAGATGAAAACTCCCCCAGCACCACACACTGGGTTCTTCCAGCCAGGGAAGAGCGGAACAATCCCGCTAATCCCTGCCTGGTCCCACAGCTGAGTCACCAACAACTCATGATCAACTGTGTCAAATTCAACCAAGAGATCTAACAGGATCAACAGGGTTGAACGACCCCGGTCCAACTTACAGGAGAGGTCATCAGCCAAGGCCACAAGTGCAGTCTCCGTGCCATAACCCGGATGAAAGCTCAACTGCGAGGGATCAAGAAAGTTGACCCAGTCCAAATGCTCCCAAAGCTGCTGAGCCACCACCCATTCAATAAGCATCCCTAAAAAGGGAAGGTTAGAGACCGGCCAATAGCTGGCAAGGACGCCAGTGTCCAAAGATGGCTTCTTGAGTAGGGGCCTCACCACTGCCTCCTTGAGGCAGTCTGGCATTCCGTCCTCCCTTAGGGAGGCATTGACTATCCCCACCAGCAACGGCTCCAGTGTCTCCCAGCTAGCCTTAACCAGCCAGGACGGGCTTTATAATTCACAATGGGTGGCTCGAACAGCCCCAAGAGCATCCCCCACATCTGAGGGCGACACAACCTGAAACTCACCCCACCAAACAGGACAAGAAGAGGCTTCTACTGCCTCTGACCCATTCTCTGCTAAAAAAGTTGCATCAAAACTGTGGTGAATTTGAGCGATTTTATCTGCAAAAAAGTCCACAAACAAATCACAGCGAGCGTTTGATGGTTCTACGTCCAGGCAGAGGGAGGCTGGATTGACCAGCCCCCTCACCACCAGGGACAGCTCAGCTGGGCGGGACTTAGTGGACGCAATGAGGGCAGCAAAGAAAGCCACCTTTGCTGTCCGCACCGGCATAGGTATGTAACCGAACTCTATGCTGCAATTGGTCAATTTCAGTACACGAATGATGTCACCGTTGCTCTAACTGCCACCCTTCCCGAGGGAGCTGCATTGTTGGTGATTCGGGAGAGGATGCCACATGGTCGATGGCCTCCATCAACATGGAATTCCACGTGGTCACGAGGCCATCGAGTGAGCGGCCATTGAGGTCAGAGGAAACATCCCCTAGAGCTATCTGGAAACTTTCTGGTTCCATAAGTCTTCAGGGGCGAACCAACCTAAGTGATTCCGCACCCTCCCGGGAGCCGACATACGCCAGGATACCCGCCCGGAGGAGATAATGATCCGTCCATGACAAGGGCATTGTTGACACCTTCCCCACTAACGGATCCCCCACCTCAAGGACTGCAAAATATCATGTCCAGGGTATGTCCTCCAACATGTGTGGGGTCCACTACTCTCTGAGACAGGCCCATGGCAGCCATGAACTCACGCTCTGCCCCTCCAAGACTGACGTCGGCATGGATATTAAAGTCCCCCAGAACTATCATCCTGGGGGACCGCAAGACCACCTCTGACACCAGCTCGGTCAGTGCAGGCAGGGAGGCTGCTGTACAAGTGGGTGCCCGGTATATCAGCAGTACCCACACTCTGTCTCCAGCCAAATCCAACACCAGATGGAGACCCTCTATACCCATGATAGGTTGCACAGGAAATCTCCTCACAGACCAGGTATCCTTAAAAATAATGGCTACACCACTCCCACCCATCCCTCCAGCCACGGTTGATGCTGCACTGAGTACCCATCTGCCCTAGTTGGCTCAGCTTCCTTTCCTTAGGGTTTCCTGTAGATCTGAAACAAACAGTAGAGGAGTTATTTATGGATATTATTCACATTGGGTAGCCCTCTGAACACCAATAATATCCATGACTGAATGAATATTTGCATGCCTGTTCACTCAGATATTCCAGTTCAGTTATTTGGCTTAATTGTTTCAGTCATTTTGGTATTTCAGTTACTTTGTTTCAGCTATTGTGTAACCGTTCTACTAGCATCAAAAACGGAAATGACTGGAAAGTACCAAAAGTACTTTTTTTACTCAATGCACAATTAACTTATGGAATTTGTTGCCAGAGGATGTTGTAAAAGCCAGTGACATAGCCAGTAGCATAGCCGGGTTTAAACAATGATTGGATAAATTCTTAAGGGATAGGCCCATAAATGGCTATTCGTCCATAGGTTTGGGGGATGCAACCTCTGACCGTCAGGGGCTGGAAGTGAATAGCAGGGATTGGATCACTCCATTATGATCTGTCGAGTCCTACTTCAAAATGACCAGGATTGGCCACTGTTGGGAGACATGATGCTGGGCTCAATGAACCATTGTTCTGATTCAGTACGGCACTTCTGATGTTCTTTAAATGCCAAATAACCAAAGTACTCATGTTCTTTAAATACAGAAATAACCACAATTCATTCCTCTTCCATTGGATATTTATTTTAGTTATTCTACATTGGTTATTCCATTTATTTCAGTACTTTGGTTATTTTTGTATTTAAAGAACATCAGTACTTTGGTTAACATCTGCTTTATTGATTTATCAAATAAGGTGAATTCATCAAATATATTTGTTTTGGCAAATACTTTTCAATTATAGTCGTCTGTTTCTTACATAGACATGACTGGACTAGTGCCTCCCTATTCTGCAAACGTGCTAGTGTCTGGCTGCTGGTGAGTCCAGGAGCTAATCCTGAAAGGACTTGCCCATGCCAACACCCTACTTCAATGTCTTTCTATCACTCTGTTCTCTGTCTCTTCTATAGTGCTCCTTCTGCATGGACTAAATCACCCAAGCTACTAAAAGCTCTCTTGTCTACAGGAGGTGAGTTATGCACAGACAATACTCACTTGCTAGAACCATCAAGATTGCCGTACTGCATAATCATATTATTTTGTTTAGGATCCTCATTTGTTGACTCTTCCCCCTCTTTAAAAGAATAGAGTCTACAGTCTTCTGTTTGAGATGGTTTATATTGCCATCCACAGATGGGAATGTGCAAGCCTGGGGAGAACAATAAGTTTGCTATAAAGTACTGTTCTTGCACAGTGGTTGAGCTTGTTTGAATTATAATCAGGGCCCCGATTCTTCCGCAGAATTTTAAAAAAATTCTGCGGGAGTCAGGGCCCAATTCTGCGCCTCAGCGCGATTTACCATGTGGGGGGGGGGGGCTTGGCTTGCCTCCTCCCCCCTCCCTGGTCAAACCCTCAGGGCTTCCCAGCTGCCAGGGTTTCCCCTTTCCAGCTGCCGGGGCTTGCTTGGTTCCCCCCCTCCCTTTTAGAAAAGGAATTGCCTTACCAGTGATGGCAGCAATAGCTGCTCCGTCCAGCGCGCTCGTACTTCCTGGCCCCTCCCGATGGGGCCTCTCAGGGCCTGTCTCTTATACACATCTAGATGTGTATAAGAGACAGCCCCACGTCCCCACAGCGCAGGCTAGAAATTCTGCGCTGGGGTAAGCGGGGCAGGAGATTCCACGGGGGGAGGGGAATTCCGTGGGAAATCTGCGAATCGCAGACCCGCGTTTGGCTCGGGGTCCTGATTATAATCAATAAGTCACACTTCAAATTGTTAGATGCAAGTGAGATTTAACTTGTCTTCTCACCAAACATACAGAGCACGGTCCAGCTCCCATTGAAGTCAATGGCTAAACTCCCCATTGACTTGTATAGAGCTGGATTGAGCTCACAGTGTTTGCTTATTTACTCCTGGGTAGGTTACCTTTGGGTAAAGCAATACAAACACCCAGTGGTTGCATAACCATATTTACTCCAGGGAAAGAACATAAGAAGTACCATACTGGGTCAGACCAATGGTCCATCGAGCCCGGCATCCTGTCTCCGACAGTGACCAATCTTGGTTGCTGGGGAGAAGTAACAAACACAGGCCATAATGGGGTGATCCACTCCACGTTCTTTATTCTCAGCTCCCATCATTCAGAGGTGACACCCCCCCCCAACCTACATGGTTAATAGCCATTAATGGACCGATCTTCCAAGAACGTATCCAATTCTTTTTAAAACCCAGGTATTTATTTATTCAATTTTACCCCACCCTTCCCTCAAAGGCTCAAGGCAGCTTACAAAGATACAAACATAACTGCATATATAAAAACATAGTCATTCTCCCCAGCCACGAACACATCAGATTTTTCCAATTTACAAACTCCTTCTGAATTTGCTTGAGAATAGGGGGAAAGTTTTTAGCATATGTCTTTACAATCAGGGGCTAATATTGCCCCAAGATATTTAATTCCTTCGGGACTTTCTGGAAAGGGCAACATTTCTTTAATCTGCTGTATCACTAGTGTGGAAGGAGCAAATATCAACAAATATGATTTTTCTTAATTTTATACTGTGAGATTTTGCCAAAGCTCTCTATAGTTTGTAGACGTCAAAGTTAAACAAGTTTATTTATATAGCCATAGCCATTATAAAATAGGACAACATAGGATAAAACAAAATAAAATATAAAACACAGTCAATGTCTACGCCAATGAGTCCAAACCACAACACATCGGTGCCCCCAACTCTATTTGACATACATTCCTAGCCTCAAATATGCAATATCCAATAGTTTAGGAGCTTTAACAATTCCCCACAGCTTCCCCGGTCACAAGCATAACACTCTTGTTCCTTGTCCTGTTCAAATTAAGCTTTACATTTATTCTTTAAGTTCTTAACAAGAGTCAAGAACTTTGCCACATTAGAGGACACCAAATAGTCCTTATCGCAGAGCAAAAATTCTTCCTTCGAGATTCCAACACTTTGATGTTCAAGAAGGGGGGTAATAAAGAGCTCCCTCCAATCTTGGTAAGTGGGGCATTCCACCGATATATGCACTACTGACTCAACAAATGTTTGGTGTATTTTACAACACTCACAGCAGAACCGCTCCTCTCGGGGTGTCCCATCCAGTCTACCCTCAGTGACAGCCGATGGGAACACATTTAAACGTGCTAGGGTCAGAGCCATTCTTGTTTTGGACATCCTGTAGTCACCCAAATAGGCGGCACCCCCAGTTGGCAACACAAATTTCCCGTACAGTAGGGATACTTACTGGGCGCTCAGATACACTTGTTCAATCTGTAATTCCTGGTGAAGGATATGAGATTTAATCTCCAACCAGGACTTAGGGAATGGGAGGGTCAACACATAGGTCATTGAGAAGTCCAGAGAACTTAAAATAGACTTTATTGATTTCAGCCATTGGCCCACTGCAATGTGGACTATTGAGGATGCCAGTAAGCCAGAGGAGATCAAATTTAACTGGAGCCAGTATCTAACAATTACTAGTTTGGCATGCATTGCAATGCATCTGAATCCAGTCTCCACTCTGAGCAGTACTGCTGGCGTATATTTTGGCGTGTGTAATATAATCTGGAGCATCCTATTTTGCTCTATTTCTAGATCATTAAGCTTGTTTATGCTCCAGATTTGTGCCCCATATAGGAGTTGTGGAACCAGCTTTGCTTTTACCAGTTTTTGTATGGGTTTAAACAATCTCCCCCCTTTGTTCCAATAGAAACTGGCAATCCCATGCACTGTTGTCCTAGCCACAGCCTGGGCTGCTTTAAGGTGGGTATTCCAAGAGGGAGTTGCAGAGATAATAACCCCATGATATTTGTACTGGGTAACCTGCTCAATATCATTTCCACCCATGGCCCACCTATACATCTTATGACTTTTCCTGATCCTCATAACTTTGGTTTTAGTATAATTAATCCTTAAATACTCATTCTCACAGTAGACACTAAAGGCTTCCATTAGTCTCCTTAATCCTACCTGTGTTCTAGAGATCAAAACTGTATCGTCGGCATACAGAAGGGTAGATATAGTCTGGCCACTGGGGAATGATGAGCTGGATTCTCTATGGCTTCTCTCATGTTGTTAAGATATAAATTAAACAATATAGGAGCGAGAATACAGCCCTGTCTAACACCCCAACTGACTTTAACAGGGCGTGACAGGGATCCCACATTATTTACTCTCACCTGCAGAGAATTGTTTGTATGGAGTGCCCGTATCAAATACAATAGTCTGGGGTCCATACTATAATTCATCAGTTTCAACCATAATCTTTCCCGGCAAAGAGTATTGAACGCCATTTTTAGGTCCACGAAGAATACAAACAAGCTTGAGCCAGTGGGAGGAAGGACAAACTTAGAAATCCGTTGATCAATAACAAATATATGATCAACTGTTGACATCCCCTCCTTGAAACCAGCTTGTTCTGCCCCTATGAGATTTTCTTGTGCGACCCAATTTTGGATTTTAATAAGCAAATATTTAGTATATAGTTTCCCAACTACACTCAGGAGGCTGATAGGGCGGTAACTGGTCGGATCCTGTGTGATACCCTTTTTAAAAATGGGAACTATTACACTTTCCAGCCATGATCTAGGGATTTTCCCCGACCTATTTATTTGAGTAAACAACAGAGCTAAGACCTGACTCCACCAGTCAATATTCCCTTTCAAAAGTTCAGCCGGAATAAAATCTTTTCCCAGAGCCTTCTGAGTTTTTAAATGGGATATCATAGCACTAACCTCTGCTGGAGTGACTGGGTCGCACAGTGGTATTAAATCCATCGTATAATGCAAGGGGTCATCAATTCCCACCACAGGTTTGGAAAAAAATAAGCTATAATGTAGCTCCCATGTATCGCAAGTAATGTTTACCTCCTCCTTACAAACTCCTGAGGCCCAGACAGATTTAATAATATACCAAAACTTACTTGAATTTCTTTCCTCTGCCGCAAGTACTGGCTTATCCCAAAATTTGAGTTGGTATAAATTTTCTTTTTTCTTATTAAGCTTTTAGAATCCCTTCTTGCCTTGAGGAATTCCCCATACAGTTGAGAATTTCTATCAATTCCCTTCATTCTGCGAACCAAATGATTCAGGTTCTTCCTTGCCGACCTACAATTTTCATCAAACCATCCTGGTCCCTTATATCCTTTCTGCCTATTCCCAGCGGATACTGTCAAGAAAGACTATAGTTTGTAGAAAGGGAGGTAGTGACTCCATTGGATTCCCCAGGAATAAAATCAGATCATCAGCAAAGAGGGCTAACTTATATTGCTGGTCTCCAATTTGGATGCCCTTAATATTTTTGTTTGGTCTTAAAGCTAACCCTTCCATGGCTATATTGAAGAGTAGAGGGGAGAGAGGGCACCCTTGTCATGTTCCCCGATTTATATAAAATGTTTCAGTATTCTGCCCATTAATTCAGAGGCTGGAGCGGGGTTGAGCATATATTGCCAAAATCCATTTAAGGAAATTGCCGGAAAATCCTAAATTTTTTAGCATGGTGAATAAATAAGAAGGCTCCAAAAAATCAAATACCTTCTCAGCATCAGCGGATATAATCATTGCAGGGTTTTTAGCATTTTTTAAAAAGAGTGGATTAGATTCACCACTTTACATATGTTGTTTGTGCCCTGTCTCCCCGGGACAAACCCTGCTTGATTATGATGTATAATTTCGCAAGCAAGTACCTTAAGTCTAGTTGCTAGAATTTTAGCAAAGATTTTGAAATCATTGTTTAGTAATGAAATAGGTCTGTAACTGCCACATTTGCCAACTGGCCTTCCAGGTTTGGGAATTACTGTAATTTGGGCATCATAAAAAGATAAAGGCATGATTTCAGTGGTTAATATTTCATTAAACATATTATTATTTTATTATAAAATTTTATACACTTCAATTGTGTGTTTACTTTTTTCTGTTTTCACTGCATTGATCAATTCCCTGGCTTTAACTATTTGCTTTTGGAGTAATCTTGAAGGGGATTTCTTACTTATTGCTTCCAATCTTTGTAAATCTTTTACTGCTTCTCTTTTTTTTCTTTTTCAAGTGGGATTATAAAATTTTATACACTTCAATTGTGTGTTTACTTTTTTCCATTTCCACTGCATTGATCAATTCCCTGGCTTTAACTATTTGCTTTTGGAGTAATCTTGAAGGGGATTTCTTACTTATTGCTTCCAATCTTGTAAATCTTTTACTGCTTCCCTTTTTTTTTCTTTTTCAAGTGGGAGCGCAAAGCGATCAATTTACCTCGTAAAGTGGCCTTAGCTGCCTGCCATAGTGTGGCAGTTGAATTGACTGATCCAACATTATCCTGGTTGGTGAAAGCTAGCCAGGAGACATTACGGGCGTTGCTGGCTGGTGTGGTTAGTGCCTCCCTTCTGGAGGGCAGGGTGCCTGACTTCCCAAAGGAGACTGTGGTTAGGCCCCTGCTCAAGAAACCATCTCTTGATGCTGATGCTCCTGCCAGTTACCATCTGGTCTCTAACCTTCCCTTTTTAGGGAAGTTTATTGAACGGGCTGTGGCACGGCAGCTCCAGGAATATCTGGACCGCACTGGTTTCCTTGACCCCTTTCAGTCTGGTTTTTGGCCTGGGTATGGTACGGAGACTGCATTGGTGGCCTTGGTTGACGATCTCCATCTGGAATTGGACCAGGGTTGTCAGACCTTACTGGTCCTGCTAGACCTTTCGGCTGCATTCGACACAGTCGATCACAAGGTGACCATGCTGGAATTGGCAGAACGGTCTTGGACTGGTTTCGTTCATTCCTGGTTGGGACAACTCGCCGGGTGGTCTTGGGGAAGTGAACGTCCTCCCCCCCCGGGACCTCATGTGTGGAGTCCTGCAGGGTGCCATTCTGTCCCCCCTCTTGTTTAACATCTATATGCAGGGAGATCGTGAGAGGGTTTCAGGGCATGCAGTGTCATCAGTATGCTGATGACACTTAGCTCTACCTCTCCTTTTCCATTGACCCAGGTCACACAGTCTCCCTATTTTCCCAGTGCCTGTCAGCTGTGGTGGCTTGGATGAGACTGAGCCATCTGCAATTGAATCCTGACAAAACGGAGGTTATGTTGGTGGGCAAGGGCTTGGGGGGCCTGAGGGTGGTTGAATCTCCTGTTGTTGTGGGGGTTCGTCCTCCATGGTGTCTCAAGTGTGGAGTCTGGGTGTGCTCCTCGATTCAAGGCTCAGCCTGGAATCTCAGGTTGTGGCTGTGGCGGGGAGTGCATTTTGGCAGTTACATCTTGTCTGACGGCTTCGGCCATATCTCTCAGACTCCGACCTCACCACTGTCATCCATGTCTTCATCACCTCGAGGCTGGATTACGGCAACACGCTCTACGTGGGGCTGCCTGAGAAGCTGGTCTGGAGGCTGCAGCTGGTGCAGAATGCCACGGCCTGTCTCCTTATGGGGGCGGGTCGCAGGGAGCACATGACACCAGTGCTCTGGGCTCTGCACTGGTTGCCTATAAAGCACCGGGCCAGGTTCAAGGTGCTGGTTTTAACCTTTAAAGTCCTTCACGGTCTGGGCCCTACTTATATGTGGGATCGCCTCACTCCCCATGTGCCTGTGTGACCCTTGAGATCATCCATGGGAGCCTTTTTGGAGGTTCCCTGGGCGTGGTGTGTGGCCACTGATGCTAGTTCTTTTTCGGTGGCCGCCCTGTGCTGTGGAATTCGCTCCCAGAGGAGGCTCGGTTGGCCCCCAATGTCCTGCTATTTTGCCGCGTATGTAAGACCTGGCTGTTCTGCCAGGC
>QEPC01004073.1:2126286-2140036 GCA_003113815.1 Sphenodon punctatus | reverse complement strand
CAGGGAGCGGGCCGGTATGGTGCGGAGGGCTAGTGAGGAAGGCGTGCGCAGGGTTCCACAGGTTTGTAGGAAGGGAACAAGGGGGTTCACACACCCGGGGCCCAAGGGAGGGGGCAGGGGCACCACAGGGACAAGGAGAGACACCCAATCACTCACTCTCACACTTCACGCAAGACTCACACTTGGGACAGGTAGGTTCACACTCAGTTCCACAATACTCAATATCACACGGCAAAATTTCACTTAGCTTGCTTTCAGGCGGCCGGTCTGCGTTCAATCACCAGCCCTGAACGCTCCGGCCGCCTGAGTTATAAAGGGCTCGCCCCGCCCTCTTTCTATCGCGCTAGTCTTGCAGAGCGGCGCAGCGGGCGTGGCGCCGCTTCCATCAGCTGTAAGGGAGCCCCGCCCTCCTGCAACGCGGGCGGGTCTCCTGCGCTCTCAACGCGGCCGGACGTGCTTGTCTCTCTCCTAGGGGGCGTGGCCTCCTCCCATTCTCTCGCTGCCTGTGGTCTTACTTGCGGGGCCGCTTCCTCCCGCGGGCTAGGGGTTTCCTCCTTGTTCTCCCTCTGCCGCCGCCCTCTCCCCTGCTGCATGCCGCGGCGCCCTCCCCTGGCGCCACGGATCCTGGCAGTTGGGAGGAATGGATGTTCCCCCCCCCAGATGTTACGACGGCGGGGAATCACTTTCGCCATGCAAGCGACCAAAGCGGTGGGACCGGCGGCGGTTGTGTGGCGAAGGTGATTCCCTGCCGTGATGAACCCCGCCATCACTTCTGGATGGTGGCCATGGCCCGGAATCCCCAGAGGGATTCCGGCCCGTGGCCAAAGCGGGTGAGCACTGTGGCCGCATTGGCCGCGGCGGCCACCCGTCTCACCAGAGGGCAGGCGGCGGGGAGCATGGTGCGGGCGGGGCCATGCGGCTGCACGTTGCGTCGTGCAGCCCTGCCCCCTCCCTGGTTCCCCACCGGGATCCCCCAGCACGTCTGTTAGGGCATGACGAGGTTGTTCCAGTGGGGGATGAATATATTGTTTTCGTGACGGGGCCAATTGGCCCCATTACGTCTGAAAATACCCTCTAGCATTATGGTCCATAAGGACTAAGGGTACCACACTACATACTATACACTTCCACAGATCCATTTTTTCTACTATAATGTGATCTATTTTTGTGTAGCTGTTGTGGATTGCGGAATAAAAAGTATACTCCCTGCTATTATTATTGATATGTTGCCAGACGTCTATTAAGTCATGGGAGGTTATCAATGCTCCTATAGCCACTGGTTCCTTGCTTAAAGGGGGTCTTCTTTGATACATCCAGATTATTAAGAGGGGTATTAAAGTCTCCCTGTATAATCAGTGTTCCTTCTGCATTGTCGAGCATAATAGGGATACATTTCTGAAAGGAACAGGTCAGCGTACCTGTGTGAGGCGCAGGTGTGGTGGGGGACTTGTTAGTCACTAAAGTAACTAATTCCCCTCTTAAAATTCCTAAGACCAGTAAAAATCTACCCTCCTTGTCACTTATAATTCTATCTGATTTAAATTCAGTTCTATTAAATCCTATCAAAACTCCTGCCTCAGAACTTTTAACTTAAAAGTTGTGCAACTTTTAAGTTGTGCATATATGAAGTTACTTGTTTATATTTATATTAGGGTTAATGGGAATGATTATCCCCTTCTAACCCTAGTGTAAACTAGGAGTAACTCTACAAGAGCCAAAAGAGTTTGAGGAGGAACTTGGTGTGTTACTTTTTTTAGACAAAGCCTCCACACCAAAACAGGAGGTGTAACTTCTTCTCCCCCACCCCCACTCAATCTCTCTCTCTCTCACACACACACACACACACACAAACACACACGCATGCACTCTTTCTCCCCCCACTCAGTCTCTCTCTCTCTTCCCCCAGTCAGTCTCTCCATCTCTCTCACACACACGCATGCACTCTTTCCCCAGTCAGTCAGTCTCTCTCTCTCTCGCGTGCGTATGCATGCATGCACTTTTCTCCCACCACTCACTCTCAAACACACATTTTTTCATTTTTTTCATTTCACATTTTATTTATACCCCACTCAGTCCTGCAAAAGCAGCTCGAGGTGGCTTCCAACATATAAGCATACACAAAAGTCCACCAAAACAACTAGCCCCCTCACAAAAACTTCATCATTATACATAGTATAAGCCCATTATACATCATATAAATCCACAAGAACCAGCAATAATAAACAACCCCCCTTACAATTAATACAATCAAAACCTCATCAATATACATAATATAAATCAGTCAATATTTACCTCTCTTCCCCCACCCTGCTGCCACCAGGGGGGCCCTATCATCTCCCCCCCTCCTGCTCTCACCTGGAGGATGGGTATCTTTACAACAGTACAGCACTAAATTCCCACACAAATTAACACACTTCACTGTCATTTCCATATAATATAACCTACAGCATATAACAAAGAAAATACCTCTCCCCACAATCCTTCAGTAACCAAAACAGCCTCTAATTTTTCATTCCCTCTCTCCCCCTCCTACCCTCCTACTACATTCCCCAAGTGGTGAAGTCCCACACGAATACGCTCCCCTTCCTACCACACAGTCATGATGTTGATCTTCCTTCCCGCACGCACGCATCCTCTCTCTCTCTCTCTCCCCCTCTCTCCCAAACACACCTGCATTGTTCTCCCTCACTCACTCACTCACTCTCACACACACACACTCTTCTCACCAATGCCGCCGCCACTTGCAGCCTCACAGGAGGTTCAGGAGGGGCTGTAGAGTTTTTCAAAGGCCCCGCGATGCTGCAGGAGGACACACGCCATCTTACTGTTCCTGTCTGGGCATGCCCAGACAGGAAACATGTTGGTAGCCCCAATGTCCCTAGTGGGGGCAGCACAACTTGCAGCGCTGGGCCACTGAGGGGGGAGAGGGCTGGGGGAGCGGTGTAGTTCTTCCTCCCCACTTCCCTCCCCTCCATAAGCTGTCAAGCCTGCCAGGGGGTCCTGAGAAAAGGGAAGCCCCAGTGTAAATCCTTCCTCTGCCCTGGGCCATAGGGAATTAGTGGCACCTGGGGTGTGGGGTCCTAATGCAGCCCCCCCCCCCACTGTTCCCTGGTGCCTGCCCACTAGGTACCCAACCCGTGACTGTAGGGAAGGCTCATCCTGTCCCCGCTCAGCTCCCCAGCACGTCGCTCGCAAGAAGTGTCTGACTCGGGACTTGGAGAGGCTGCTCCTGCTGAAAGTCCCAAGATGCTTCTTGCGAGGGGCTGGGGAGCTGAGTGGGGACAGGACTAGCCTTTTGGGGTCTCCCCTTCCTTGCAGTAGGGTTCGGTGGCTAGTGGGCACAGGGGAACAGGCAGGGGGTTCCTTGCCTGTTCCTGGCCATGGTCCCATGATCACAATGGATCTGTTGTATTTAATGGCTCTATGCCCACCTTACCTAATCTACTGGGTAATTTCATTACCCTCACTCCTCTCTTGATGCTGCTATGTCTGATGCTGCTGCCTCAGCGGGCAGGAGGAGGAGGAGGCTGCATGCTCCGACCCACTGCCTCCTGCTCCCACTGACCCACTTGTAAGCCCCTATCTCCCCCAAAGCCAAGCCCCTATCTTCCCCCAGGGCAAGGATTGCAGGGGAAATCCAACCCCCTCCTTGGAATTTCGTTGTGCAGGCAGGAGGAGAGGAACCCGAATGGCTGCTGCAGTGAGGGGGAGGATAGCTGGCATTGACATTTAAATTTCACTGAGAGTTTCTTTTAACATTTATAAAAGTGCTTGCACACGTTCCAAACTAACGTTAAAGAGAATTCACATTGGTGTCAGAGCTGGATTTTCCAGCCCTTACATCCGTGATGAAAATCATGTTAATGTCAATGCGGGATACAAAAGGGGGGCTGCACACATTACAAAATCTCACAGCATGCTGTGTCTGTTGCTGTGGAGATTGGGGCTGGTGTGATTGGAGGAGCTTACTGCCACTCTGCTCTTCCCTCCCCCTCCCCAGGTAATAACATCCAGGGCGGGGCCCTTTGGGCAACTGCATGCTGTGTCTGCTGCTGTGGCGATTGGGGCTGGTGTGATTGGAGGAGCTTACTGCCACTCTGCTCTTCCCTCCCCCTCTCCAGGTAATAACATCCAGGGTGGGGCCCTTTGGCCGCCAGCCCTTGGGTGACACCCAAAGGGTGTCGGCCATTGGCTGGGCCGGCGCGCCCAGTACCCCCTTTGCTCGACAGACACCATACCTGTTATCGTGCGGCCCATCTTTGCTGCTGTCACTGCTCCGCCGATATCACTGCTGCCACTGCTGTTGCTGGACCTGCTGTTGGACCTATTGTTCACTGCCACCATCATTTTGTACTGCAGTCAGCGTGTGGCCCTTACCTTAGCGGGACTGGGGGGATTGGGGGCGGGTGGCTTTTATCTTGTTTTTAACTTGTGGTTTTAAGGGGTTTGGGGGGAATGAGGTGGGTGTGGCTTGAGGGTGTGGGGCATGGGGAGTGGGTTAGGGTGGATAAGGCCAACCCCCCCAGGTGAGAGGAGGGGAGGTGGCCCCTGGGGAGGGTTGGGGGGGGGACTCCCTGTGAGAGGCGGAGTCCTGGGGAGGGGATTCTTTGTGAGAGGAGGAATCCCAGGGGGTGGGGAGGAGGTGGGAATGGGATGGGGGAAGGGAAGGGTTTGTAGGGCAGAGGGTGGTGGGAGGGGCTGTAGGGGGGGGAGAGACTCTCGATGACCTTGGGCAAGCAGCCATGGGGAAGGGGTCAGGAAGGAGTGGATGGAGGGGGAGGAGCGGCTATAGGGGTGGTTGTGGAGCAAGCACGGTATGGTCCAAGGGGACAGGTGACTCGCACTCCCAGGGGACCGAGGTTCCTGGCGAAGGTTAAGAGAATCACACCCCCACTGAGGGTGAGGGAAGCGCAGGGTCTAAGGTCCGCCAGTAAAGGGCTCCTGCTGCTAAATGCAAGGTCCCAGTAATTCGAGATTTTATTCTGGATGGGGCAGTGGACCTTGCATGTATTACGGAAACCTGGCTGGACAAGGAGGTGGGACCAGTTTTAGCGGACCTCGTTCTGGCCGGGTATGCTGTACAGCACCAGCCCCGCACAGGGGGCTGGGGGTGGTGGTGTAGCCATTGTTTTTAGAGAGGAATGGCCGGTTAGGAGATATCCAGTCCAGGGGATTCCAGGTATTGAGGCCCTCCATGTGGGGTTTGATTTGTTTGGGGGCAAGCTTGGGGTGCTGCTGGTATACTGGGCCCCTTCCTGTCCAGCAGCATCCCTTGCCGCTCTAGCAGAACTGGTTTTTGGAGGTGGCGCTGAACTCCTCCAGGACTTTGGTCCTGGGGGATTTCAACGCCCATGCTGACACCGGCCTTGTAGGAGTGGAGTGAGAGTTCATGGCCGCCATGGCAACCATGGACTTGTCCCAGGTGGTCAACTGCCCAACCCATGTGGTGGGGCATACCCTCGACCTGGTCTTCTGTTCTGGCCTTGAGGCAGGTGATCTGCTAGTGGGGGATGTGACGGTCACACCCTTGTCATGGATGGATCATTATCTCCTACAGGCCAGCCTCTCAGCACACCACCTCCAGAAGGGGATTGGATCAGTTAGGTTGGTCCACCCTTGGAGGCTGATAGAACCGCAGCGGTTCCAAGAGGCTCTGAGAGAGTTAACCTTAGACCCGGACAGCCACTTGGTCAATGAGCTGGTCCAGCATTGGAACATCTTGATGGGGGAGGCCATTGACAGGGTGGCTCTGAGACGTCCCCTGCCTCCGTCTCGTCACCACAGAGCCCCTTGGTTTACTGATGGGCTGCGGTGTATGAAACAGGTAGGCAGGAGACTAGAGTGATGCTGGCATCGGACTCACTCTGAATCTGACCAACTTCTCCATAGGGCCCATTTGTGGTCCTATGTTGAGGCTGTGAGGACAGCAAAGAAAGTAGTCTTTGCTGCCCTCACAGCATCTGCAAAGTCATGTCCAGTGGAACTATTCCGAGTGGTGTGGGGGCTGGTCAGTCCAGCCTCCCTCTGCCTGGACGGGGACTTGTCCGAGACCCACTGTGAGGAGTTTGCTATCTACTTTGCAGACAAGATCACTCAGATTCAGAGTAACTTTGACACCAGATTGGAGGCAGTAGGTGAGGAGTGTGAGGTTATGGAGGCACCATCTGGTTTATCTTCCTTGGATGAGTTTCAGGAAGTGACGCCAGCCAATGCGGTGGATGTCTTGGGGTCTGTTAGAGCCACCAGTTGCAAATTAGATCCGTGCCCGTCCTGGTTGGTTAAAGCCTCCAGAGAGTCTTTGGGGACGGTGCTGGCGAGGGTAGTCAACTCGTCCCTTTGGCAGGGGAGATTGTCACCCAGTCTCAAGGAGGCTGTGGTGTGCTCCGTAGTCCCTGCTGAAGAAGCCATCTTTGGATGTGGACGCACTCACCAGCTACCAGCCCATCTCTAATCTTCCTTTTTTAGGGAAGATTATTGAACGGGTGGTAGCGATACAGCTCCAGGTGCATCTGGATAACATCGGTTTCCTTGACCCTTTTCAGTCTGTGTTCCATCCTGGCTATGGTACTGAGATGGTGTTGGTGGCCTTAGTGGACGATCTCTGCTGAGAGATGGATGCAGGATGTTCAACATTTCTGATTGCGCTAGATCTCTCGGCCGCTTTTGACACAGTGGACCGTGGGCTCTGCTGAGACGGCTGTGGGGCCTGGATGGGACTGTCCTTGGGTGGTTCCACTCATTCCTCTCTGGGAGAAGCCAGCGGATGGTGCTGGGGGCTGAAACATCAAGCCCCCGGGCCTTGACCTGTGGTGTTCCGCAGGGTTTGATCCTGTCTCCATTATTATTTAATGTGTATATGTAGCCCTTGGGGGAGATCGTCAGAGGGTTTGGAGTGCGATGTCACCAATATGCTGATGATACTCAGCTGTACCTCTCCTTTTCAACTGACCCAGGTCCTGCGGTCTCGTTACTTTCCCAGTATCTGCAGGCCGTGGCGGATTGGATGTGGCAGAGCAGATTGAAGCTCAATCCCGACAAGATGGAGGTGATGGTGGTGGGCAGGGCGAGGGAGGTGATGGCTCCCCTTGTGGGGGGGGTCCACCTTCCTGTAGCTTAGCAGGTTCAGAGTCTGAGTGCTTTTGGACTCAGGCCTCCATCTGGATCGACAGGTGGAGGCAGTAGCTAAAGCTGCCTTCCGCCAGTTGTATCTAGTGCAGAGGCTGCGCCCGTATATTTCCAGGCCCGATCTGGCCACCCTCACCCACGCCTTCATCACCTCGAGGCTAGACTACTGCAACGCACTCTACATGGGGCTTCCCTTGACACTGGTCCGGACGCTGCAGCTAGTGCAGAATGTGGCGACCCGTCTCCTTACAGGGATGGGTTGGCGGGAGCACATAACACCTGTGCTCCATACTCTGCACTGGCTGCCCATAGCGTACTGAGCCAGATTCAAGGTGTTAGTGTTGGTCTATAAAGCCCTACATGGTCTGGGCCTCATACCTTGGGGATTGCCTCGCCCTCCGTGCCTCAGAGCGATCCCTCCAGTCCACCGGGGGCACCTTTCTGGAGGTCCCCCATGTAAAACGGGGCTACAATGGAGAGGGCGTTCTCGGTGGCCAGGCTGCGACTTTGGAACTCCCTTCCGGAGGGAGCCCGCCTGGCCCCAGGTCTGCTGGCTTTTCGCTGAGCCTGAAAGACCTGGCTGTTCGCCCAGGCCTTCGGAGGAGAGGGTGGGTTAGCTGGGGGTAAATTGGGGGTTTAAGATATTTTAAATATATTGTTGTATTTTTATGTATCTTTTGTTATTGTACGCTGCCCCGAGATGCCGTAGGCATGAGTGAGGTGGCTAATAAATATAAATAAATAAATAAATAAATAAATGTTAGATGGAAATTAACATGTGATTGTGTAACGTGGGCAAGCAGCCTTAGTTGCCCAGTCAGTCAATCTTGCAAGATCCTCCTGCTATTCTTCACAGTCCACTTGGGTTTTAACTACTTTGAGTAACTTTGTGTCATCTGCAGATCTGATCACCTCACTTCTTACTCCCTTTTCCAGATGATTAGAAACACGCCCCAGTAGCAGTCCCTGGGGCACTCCACTATTTACTTCTCTAGATTGTGAAAATGGACTTTTTAGCCATACTCTTTGTTTCCTCTCCTTTAACCACTTACTGATCCCTGATAGGACACTGTCTCCTATGCTCTGATGATTGAGGAAATTAAAGAGTCTCTTGTGAGGGACCTTATCAAACACTTTCTAAAAATCCAGATACACAGTATTGGCCAGGCCCCCCCTTATCCACATGCTTATTATTTACACCCGCAAAAATTCCTATAGATTATTGAGGCTCTACTTCCCTTTACAAAATCCATGTGAACTCTTCCCCCATTAAGCCATGTTTATTAATATGCCCAGTAATTATTTTCTTAACAACCATTTCTACCAATTTGCCCAACACTAATGTCAGACTTACTGGTTTGTAATTTCCAGGGTTGTCTTTGTGGCCCTTTTAAAATATTGGTGTTACATTCCCCACCCTCCAATCCTCCGGTACAGTGGCAGGTTTTAGCAATAGGTTACAAATTACCAATAGTAGGTCTATGGGTGAAAACAGACATGATGCTAACCACCCTTTAACCACCCTTGGTGGTCATTTATGCACGTTGCAGGGCTGCATAGGGCACAAATGGGTATTTTCAGATGTTACGAGATCACCCTCAACCACAGTGAACCACGCTCAACCCTGCGGCGGGGTCAAGGCGCCCTGAATGTCTGTTTGGCGGCCGCCAGATGTTCACCACGCTCAATACCCACACGGGGTCAATTTCAACCATGCTTCCTGGGCTCCCCACACCAATTCCCGTGGACACGTGGTCATGGAGATCCCCACCCGGGATCAACCAAACGTAACATCTTGACAGCAAACACCGCCCAGGATCAAAGGAAATGATCCCCAGGTGTGGGCAATGCACGTAACGGCACTGCCATGCAACCAGCATCAACACACTCACCAGAGGGAGATTTAAAGGGGAAAATGCAGCTGACTAACGTGGCGGGATGGAGCGAGGAGGGAGGAGGAGGAAGAGAGTGGTGGCAGAGGAAACGGGTAAGGGGAAGCAAGGGCATGGGGAACTGGGGGCAAAGGGGGGGGCAAGGGGCACGCCCGGCTGCCCGCCAGGGGGGAAGAGGGCGGTCCGTGAGGTGGACCCGACCTCAAACAAATTGTAATTCCCCAACCCCCTGCNGGGGAGGCAGGGGCACAGGCGGTGGTGGTGGAGGGGGAGACAGCACAGGAGGGGGTGGGGGAGGCAGGGGTCATGCTGAACATGGAGGTGGTGGTAGGGAGACAGCACCAGCAGCAGCCAGCACAGGACGCCCTGGGGACAGCAACTGCGCCAGCGGCGGAGGAGGCACCCTGGAAACGGGTAATAGGGGGCAAGGGGAACAGGGGGCAAAGGGGTGGCAAAGGGAGGCCGGGGGCGCCCCGTGCGGCCAACCCAACCTCTAACGAACCGTAATCCCCCCCAAGCCCCTGTCTCCCGCAGACATGGAAAACGGCCCAGGTGGGTGACCCCCCGGAGCACACCGGGCCAGCCTGGCCAGAGGTGCAGCAGGAAGGATTGGAGGAGGAGGAGGGAGAAGACCCAGCGTGGAGCAGAGGGAGGAAGGCATACCACCGAGGGGGCCAGTGGGGACACAAGGAGACCAGGGACTTCATTCGGATATGGGGGACCCTGGAGTACCAACTGGAGCTCACGCTCAACCAGCGCAATGAGCAGGTATACAGGGACATAGTGCGGGACATGGAGGCAGCGGGGCACCCCCGGACAGTGGCATAGTGCCGGTCAAAGGCAAAAGAGCTGAGGAGGGGGTACAAGGTGATCCGGGACAACAACAGGAGGTCTGGCCATGGAGCCCGGACAGCCCCATACTACGATGCCCTGGTCCGCTTCCTCCACATGAAGGGGTCCATAGTGGCCCCGCGACTGATTGGAAGCGTGGTGGAGCAGGGCAGGGAACGTGTGGAGGTACCCCCTCCCCTTACCGCCCCCCTGGTAGACACCAGCTCCAGGGCCCCGGACATGTCCATGCTGGGGTACCGCCGGGGCATGATCCATTGGCCCCACCTGGTTCATCGGGCCGGGCTGCCTGTGAGCCCCTGGGTCCCTCCCTGGCCCCCTGTGTCCTGGGCCATGTGGGCTTCGGGACCTGCCCATGGGCCTGACCCTGTTGCCTGTCACCACCCTGCTGTCTCTGTCTTGCTGCCGTGACGCCTGCGTCCCTCTGTGCTGCTGCTCCGGCTGTGTAACTGGGCCCCCTCTGGGCTGCTCTTCCCCCTCCTGGGTTGCTTGTGTGCCCTGGGGGTCTGGGGCCCAAGGACTGCCCCTCCCAAGCTCCTTCACTGATGGGGCCACCCATCCTTGGACCTGCTGTGCTGGACTGCCTCTCCTGGCTGCCGTTCATTTGCCCCTCGGTGGGATGCCTTGACTGCATGTGCCTCCTGGGCCCTTCCTGGCTGGTTCGCTGTGACATCTGGCCACTCGCTGTGGCATTCGCCGTCACTGCAGGACCCCCCCTTTCCGGGACTGTGTGTTTGCTGTGGGGGTGCCTGTGGGGACTGGCCTGCCTTGCGTGGTGTCGGGTCGCCCGTGTCCCCCCCCTTCCCTTTCTTTCCTATCCTCCGTGCCTGTGTGTGTGTGTGGTTATGGTTGTGTGGAATTGGGCCGGCAAGTGCTGGTGCTGTGGGTGCCCCCGAGTCCCAGTTGCGTGTGTGTGTGTGCCTGCTGTGTGTTGTACCTGGGCGCCTATTCTCCCTCTCCCTCCTCCCTTCCCGTTTCCCTTGTGTAGGCGTTCCCTTTTGTGCCTTTTGGCTTCCTTTGCCCTCCACCGGCCATGTCTGTGTCCCGCCCCTTCCCGCGGGATTCTTGGTGTGCTCACCATGGCTGGGAATCGGCGTCACATCTGTTGCGCTGCCCCAGTCTGTGATCTGGTGGCCCAATTCCCATCCATGGTCCCGGTCCCGTCATGTCTGTTCCAGGCTTTTATTGGCCCCGAGGGGTGGTTGATTTCTTCACCCCCACCAGGAATCCACTGTAGTGAACCGCCCGCCCGTAACGTCTGAAATCACCCAATACAGCCCTGCAACATGCATAAATAACCACCAAGGGTGGTTAAAGGGTGGTTAGCGTCATGTCTGTTTTCACCCTGTGATTTCATATTTGAGTTCCTTCAGAACTCTGGGGTGAATACCATCTGCTCCTGGTGATTTGTTACTATTTAGTTTGTCAATTTGTTCTAGAACCTCCTCCAGAGTCACGGTGATTTGCGACAATTCTTCCGATTCATCACCTACAAACAATAGTTCTGGCCTGGGTATCTCCTCCACATCATCCAGTGTCCCTTTCACTAATGACCCAACTGGTTCTCTAGTGGGCTTCTGCACCTTTAGCAAGTCACTCTTCAATTCCCTCTTGCCCTGCCTTATTAGTACTTTACTTCTCATTTGGCAATCCTTATGGCTCTTTCCTATTTGCCTCCTTAGGACCAGCTTTTCATTTTTTAAAGGATGCCTTTTTGCTTCTAATAGCCCCCTTCACCTCACTATTTAGCCACGCTGGAAGATGTTTGGTCCTTTTGGTACATTAAAAAAACCCCAAAAAAACCCCATGTGGAATACATTTAATCCAGGACTTTGCGATGGCAGTTAAGTAGTCTCCATGACTTTTGCTGACTTCAGTTCTCAGAACTGCTCCTTTTAATTTCCCTCTAACTAGTTTCCTCCTTTTTGCATAGTTAAATATTAAATGTTACAGTGGTTGTCATTCTCCCTCCTGTAAGTATGTCAAATTTGATTATATTATGGTCACTACTTCCAAACAGCTCCAGCACCATTACCCCTTGCACCAGGTCCTGTGCTTCACTTAAGTACTGCAATCTTACATCACATCTAGTGGGAGGGGAAGAGCGCATATCTCATGAAGCATGATTTAAGAAGTCACATCCAGCAGAAGATCATGGAAAGGATGCTGGTAACCACTCTAGAGCCAGACAGTGGCATTTATAAATGACTCCAGGATGTCTATGGATGTGGTTGTCAAATGAGTGTCAGAGCAGTGGAAATAGAAAGACATGTTTTTCCCCCAGTACAATGTATTCCTGGCTATTCTTACAACATTTGCCATCACAACAATTTCAAAGCAACCTCTTCCAGCCTATGTTTAAGCTTTGCAATTTAGAGAGGAGAAAGGCAAGCAGCTTTGTTGGAGAATTAATCTTAGTTCTTTTTGAGCATAATCTTGAGCATAATCTTCTTATTTCTCAAGGTCCCATTGGTTTGAGCATAATCAGGATTTCATCCCATGAAATCATTTTGATAATACATGCCATTCGCTGCAGTCTAATGCATTCCAGAAACAATATCCGTATGTTTTGCTGAACACAGCAAGTGCCATGCTGGATCATACTTGGCCCATCCATTCACCCCAGTGTCCTGTGTCTGACAATGGCCAGCCTTGACTGCTTCAGAGAAGTGCACAACAGGTCTTAAAGGATTGATCCATTCATTGTTTTCAACAGTCAGAGGTTATGTTCCCCCAGCCAACTTGATTCATAGCCATTTATGGATTTATCTTCTAAGAACTTATCCAAACATTTTTAAAAACAAAAACATTGCATTTATTGACCTTTATAACATCCCCTGGCAATTAGATAAACAAGATAATTGTATGTTTAGTGAAAAAGTGCTTCCTTTAATTAGTTGTAAATCTGTTGGCAGTTAATTTCATAGTGTGTCCTCTTGACTCTGTTGCTTGAGAGAGGGTAAATAATAGCTCCCTATTTACTTGTTCCACACCACTCAGTCTTGTAAACTTCTACCATATTTCTTCTATCTCCTCCTCTGTCCCCTCCCTCGCTCTCCCTCGTCTCCCCTGCTCCCTTAACCGCCTTTGTCCCTTCTCCCTTGCTGCCCCCCATGCCTGGAACTCCCTCCCTGCCCACATCCACCTTGCCCCCTCCCTCAGCTCCTTCAAATCCCTCCTCAAAACCCAACTCTTCCTCGCCGCCTTTCCTGACGCCTGTTAGAACTTTCCTTTCAATACTCACTGTCTGCCCTCCCCATTGACTCCTGCCTAACTGCAACCAAGCCAAGCACGTGCACCTGAGACTTCGCATTCGCTTGAATGTTTTTATCCCTTGTCTCTCCCTATGTCCCCTCTGTGTCTATTAGATTGTAAGCCGTAGGCAGGGACCGCGTTTATCTTATTGTTCTGTAAAGTGCCAGGTACACAGCTGGCACTATACAAATGCTTATAACAATAATAATATTAATAATGAATAAATATTGCATCATCTCTCTATCACTGAGCTAGGAATCAGTCATCATGGGCAGGGGAAGAGTTTAGAAATGTGTATCACAGAAAAAGGGATGGGTTCTAGTGGCTGGAGATACTTCAAGCTTTAAAGTTTCCTAACCATGAACTGGTAACTTTGCTCAGAGAGAGAGCATCTCTTGTGTATATGGAAATGATCAACCAGCTTGGGAAGAAAGAGCTGTGAACCTTCAACTTTGCCCACTGTCTTACTGCCACTTTGCCTCCAGATGGCAGTGGTTTGTACATATAAGATAAAAAGCCATGCTTCAGCATCCTTTAGAAAGCAACAGTAGATTCTCTCCAATAGATACAGTGGCAGCTACACACAAAGGCATAAAACTCTATGGATGACTCACTATTAATCTCCCCCC
>QEPC01004073.1:2077185-2126126 GCA_003113815.1 Sphenodon punctatus | reverse complement strand
GGGGGGGGGGGGGGGAATTACATCTTCTGCACCAGGGCCCATTTGCAACCTGGCTACGCCCTTGAGTGGTTCCCAACCTTTTTGCCTGAGACACACCATTTGGGGAGTTAGATATAATTCCATGACACACACACCCTTGAAGGAATGAAGCCGTGCAAAATTTATCCCACAAGAATTAGGAATGTGGCCCCTTCTTAAAAAAGGAAGCAGCACAGAAAAAAGAGAGCAGCACAGGGCCACTTTAAGTCCTGGATTGCAGTCTTGAACCCTCTGGCATAAAGCCAGTTAACTCCCCCTACGCAATCGCGGGGTAAGAGTGACATGATGATCTTGTGCTGGCCCTCTGAACGGGGCGTAGGGGGTGGAAGACTGCACAGCACAGACTGGGTGGTATTTATTTATTTATTTATTTATTTTAACAATTTATACCCGTCCCCTCCTGCAAAAGCAGCTCTGGGTGGCTAATAAACATCTATAAGTCTGATAAAATATTATACAAACAATATAAAATCATATAAACCATAAAACACTCATACAATATAAAATACAGCATAAATATACAACAGAAATAGTGGGGTAATCAAAAATACCTTCCACCCTCGCCCCCCCCCAGGTGGAACAGCCAGGTCTTACACACACCTCAAACAGTCTTGCGCATCCTTTGAAAAGGAAACAGGAAAATGGTTGGCAAGTTGGACACACTAGGTTCCAGGATGGCTGCCTGCCAATGAGCGGTGAGAACAGAAAATAAGTGCACAAGATCGGGGCCAAAATCTGCAGCTACTTGTGAACTCTGGACACACTCACACGATCCCCTTCTGGACCCAGCAAGGGAAGGCAGTAGGGAGCTGAGTGAACTCTCTGCCAGGGAAGGGAACTGCCCACCGTTAAGCAAAAAGACAGAAATTCACACTGTATGCCAGCAGAGGGCACTCCTACCCACTCCTAGGATCACACATACAGCAGCTGCAGCACAGAAATGCAAGTCCACTTTCCTGCCGTTCGCACACAGCCTGTGCCAAAGGAAACTTGTTCTGCAGCCTGATTTGATCAAACGCTGTATCTCCCCCCTGTGTGTTTGATAGTCTGTTTATAACAGCCCAAGTCACTGTCTTGCCAGATTTGTATTAGGGAAAACCCTCAATTACTCTCCCCAGTAATTTTGTTATAGATTTTAAAATCGTGCCTCTGCTAGGCACCCCAGACCCCAATGTAAACTTGGTTACATAAACACAGTCAAGTTAGCACAGTCAGCATGCTGTAACTGGAAAGCCTCAAAAGGCTCTGAACTGGGCAGCTTGGTCTAAAGTTGGCTTCTGTATGAAGAGAGGCTTGATAGGTTGGGGCTCTTCAGTTTGGAGAAGAGACAACTGAGAAAGGATGTGATAGAAGTTTATAAAATCATGAGTGGTGTGGAACACGTAAATAGGGAGCGGTTATTTAGTACTCTCTAATAGTACCAAAACAAGGGAACACTCCATGAAATTAACTGGCAGCAGATTTAAAACAAATAAGGGAAAGTATTTTTTTTTTACTTAGCATATAATTAACTTGTGGAATTTACTGCCAGAGGAAGTGATCAAGGCCAGTAGTGTAGCTAGTTTTAAAAAGGGATTGGATAAGTTCTTGGAGGATATAGGTCCATTAATGGCTATTAGCTAAGTAGGTTTTGGGGACATAACCTCTTATTGTTGAGGGCTGAAATAACAGGGAATGGATTCCCATTGTGACCTGTCAGGTACTTCTCCCAAGAGACAGAGATTGGACACTGTCAGAGACAGGATGCTGGGCTTGACAGACTATTGGTCTGACCCAGTACAGCACTACTTATGTTCTTATGTAAGTTGGCACTCAGCATCATTCTTCATATATTGAGTGTTATGGCAGGGAGGCGCTGTATAAAAATAAAAATTATTATTATTTATTATTTTATTATATTCTCTCCCCCAAGACTCCATCCCACCTGGTTTGGCTTCCCTATTTTCTTCCCCGCAAGCTGGTCTCATTCAGCACAGCTTCTGCCCATTCTCTTTTCTTTCATCACCCCCTCATATGACTCAAGGACCTCGGAATGTACCATTGACCTCTGACCCCTGATTTTAAAGTTCTAGGGTACTTAAGAAATTTGGATTTAAATGTCATGAGATTTGGGTTTAATTCACAGATGATAGATCTTTTTCAATTATTATTAGCCAATAGTTATAAGACTACAACCACAATAGCTATAAGCCAAGTCACGAACTTCAGAAAATTGGGACTGAATGACAGGGAACAGAGCACTCCATATTGTATTTGACCTGTTTTTAAACACTCCTCCCCCCCCCCCCCCGGATGTATTGGGTGCTGGCAGTGGTCACTTCTGGAAATAGGATACTAGGAGAGTTAGTGCAGCCTAGTAAGCAAAGTGTTGGATTTGGACTTGGGAGTGTTCAAATCCTATTAGTCAAACCAAAAGGGGGACCCAGAAATTCCACAGACCTGGCCTGTAATCAAAATATACAAATAGAAGGTCTGTGAATATAAACGTGCATAAAGAACAGCAATTTAATGGGGGAAATAGTGACGGTATATAAACAAAAACCATTTGAATATCAAATATAAGAAATCAAAGTATAATCCCATATGAACACTTGGTAATCATGAACATCCATATATAAAATGGACCAAAAATAAACACAATTTTTATGGCAAAGAATAATCAACTATACAAACAGGAATTGAAATATATAGTCCAAGCTGAGTACTTAATAATAAAAATACTTTATGATTACTTAATAATCATGAAAAAACATGTTTCCAACAGCTTCTTCAAGGCTTCATTCTTTATTAATGAAGATGGCTTTGGCACTGAAGAAAATGAGAGAAAGCTTAATGGTAAAAAGGAAAGGTATGTAAACTTAAGCCCTGTAGCAGGAAAATACTAATGGAAAAACTGAAAATACGGATGCCTTAAAAACTTCTTACCTATTAATTAATATAAATGAATATATATCCTTATGATAAACAAAATCCAAAGGATCCAGAAAACTAGAGCTGGAAAATATTATATGGTTGAAAAGATATATATATCTTCAACCATAAAATATTTTCCAGGTCTAGCTTTCTGGATCCTTTGGATTTTGTTTATCATATAAATAAGTGTATATATATTGTATACCTTTTTGGACTCGGATATAGAAGCTTTATATAAATGTATTCCTTATCAACTTATGTTCATTGAGAAGGGGGAATGACATCAAAAATCTGTCATACGCTGTTTAAAAAACAAACATACTGGAAAAATTGTGTATTATAAAAGGAATTTTTGTGAAAAAACATTCTAATTGATTAAAAACCCCCACAAAACTACTTACTAAGCTAAAGGCTTGCAAGAAACCATAGCCCTTCTTTACAAGTCAATAAAGTGCTCACTGTTAGGAAACCAATCTTTTTATAATGGACACATGCAAACAAATGCAGGTGTATCCCTCATGCATCAAGTGATTGACCAACAAACTCTGGAACTACAAGTAGCAAAAGTTACAAAAGTGATCTATGGGTTGTATAATATCACCTTATATAAAACCATAAATAATTCAATAAATAAGGTCAAAAGAAATTTCTAGGCACTGAATAAAACTTTATACTTACTGAAAAGAATGAATTATAAAAATACACAGAGATATTGGAACCCCTGTTCGAACACTCCGCTCCTCTTCCATCTCCTCCCTCACCCTCCCACCCCTCCCTTGCTCCCCCAACCGCCTTTGTCCCTTCTTCCTTGCTGCCCTGCATGCCTGGAACTCTGTCCCTGCCCTTGTCCGCTTTGCACCCACCCTCCACACCTTCAAGTCCCTCCTCAAAACCCACCTCTTCCACTTCGTCCTTCCTAACTCCTGCTAACCATTCCCACCCAGGATTATCCCCCACCTGTTATCAGCAAGCTCCCAATTTACTGTAACCAAGCCAAGAACATGTACCTAAGTTATTTTCTGTAAAGTGCCAGGTACATCGCTGGTGCTATATAAATGCTTATAATTATAATAATAATTAATAATCTAATTCCTCATTAAGATCATAAGGTACCTCTCTCAAATCCAGAAGCATTCTCTTTGAAGTAAAAAGTTTTCTAAATCATTCCTTTTGTGTAAGCATTTTTCTAAACCCCAAAACACAAAAACGATGGGTGAATTATTGACTTCTAAGAAACGTTTTAGGAACCATACTTCTTCCATTAGTATTTTCCTGTTACAGGCTTTACGTTTACATACCTTTTCTTTTTACAGTTAAGCTTTCTTACATTTCTTCAATGCCAAAACCATCTTGTTTAAGAAAGAATGAAGCCTTGAAGAAGCTGCTGGAAATGTGTTGGTTTTTTCATGGAAATGTGTTGGCTTTTTATGTTAAGTACTCAGCTTGGACTATATAGTTCAATTTCTGTTCATATAGTTGATTATTCTTCACCATATGTTTACGATTATTAAGTGTTTATTTTGGTCCATATTTTAAAATATATGGATGTTCATGATCACCAAGTGTTTATTTTGGATTATGCTTTGATTTCTTATACTTGATATTTAAATGGCTTTTGTTTATATACCTTCACTATTTCCCCCCATTATATTGTTTTTATATGAGTTTATATTCACAGATCTTCTATTGGTATATCTCAAATCCTGCCCTAGCCATAAACTCACTGTTTAGCCTTCAGCAAGTCACTACCTCTCAACCTCAGTTTCCGCATTTGCAAAAATGGAAATTATATTGACCTACCTCACCGAGTTGTGGTGCATGAACTTAAAAGGATTATAAAGCTTTTCAGACACTGAAAGTACTATAGCAATGAGCAATTATTAATTCTCATAGCGATAACAGAGACATCATTAGAGTCATAGGGTATTTTCATATGTGATGCTACCACTGGTGGCCATGCTAATTCCAGTGTGACCAACGGCTCTGGTGCCACGTCTACTCCCGCCTGCCAGATGTTCACCATGGGCAGGAGCAGAGTACACCTTGGACCATGGCAGGGCTAACTCCAGGATGTGCGCTGGGCTCCCTGCCCATGGTAGGGCTAACATCCCTGAGTTATCCCTACCATGATTGGGGGAATCCTACCCTGGACCATGGTAGAGTCTGATGGTCCACTCTACCTAGCTCTGACTGGTGGGCATGGTGACCTCATTGGCCGCTGCACCTTGCCCATCAGGGAGGAGGCAGGGCTGCTCTGAGCAGTGCAGGGGATGGGGCCATACAGACCGATATCCTCAGATCCCCCCCACCCTCTCCTCAGCCCTGGCCACCATTATGTTTGATCAGCAGTGGGACCTACTCCTGCCCGGGGTGAGGACTCTCTCTCTGGGCAGGATCTAAGCATGGTGTCTCTTCGAGCTTTCACATCTAAAAATACCCATAGAGTCACAAGGCTAGAAGGGACCTCAAGGGTCACCCAGTCCAGCCCCCTGCACCACTGCAAGACCTGCCACATTCCAGCCATCCTCACAGAGAAATCACACCAATAGCTACAAGTAGAGACTGGGACCAACCAAAGCACACCAATGCCTGAAATAACAGGAAATAATTAAAAAAAAGAAGCATACAGATGTCCCAAACAGATGAGCCACACCCATGCTGTAAGGATAAAAGAAAAATTCCCTCTAGCAGATAAGGTGTTGAGAATGTGATCACTTGATTGACTGAAAATAAAATTGGGGGGGGGAAATACTGATTGCTCATCTGACTGGAAATAAAGGATCAAACTGGTTGAGAAAGATTAAAAAGGAGAGGAAAAACGATGTAATTGCTGACTTCAACAAAGGGAAGGCCATGAGCAGCTAAAAAGTATAAAAACTGGGGGAAATGGACCCTTCTTTGGACATGCTATCACCAACCAACACCTTCCTGAGGAGACAGACTTGAGGGTCCCCAGCTCTACCAAAAGAGGAACCATCATTCTTCTGGGTCTTCTGCATTACACCGGGTGAGAAAAACTGCTTTGCTACTTCGCATAGATTGAAAGTTTGGAGCACAGTCAGACGGGGTGGGAAATACTGCTTTGCTATTTCATATATTAGATTGTGAGCTAATTTAGAGACCAGAAAATAAAGCTACTGTTATATGCATAGCAATTGGTCTTGTGGATTTTTTGTGCATCTATATGTGTACAAAGGAGGTATCATTGCGAAAAACTTTTGGGGTGACAATTAAAATGATCCACCTATGGTGACGGCTCGGAAGCTGCAGCTGGTGCAGAATGCGGCGGCCTGACTCTTGGTGGGACTGGGCCGCCGGGAGCACGTTACACCAGTGCTCCGATCTCTGCACTGGNAATTATAAAAATACACAGAGATATTGGAACCCCTGTTCGAACACTCCGCTCCTCTTCCATCTCCTCCCTCACCCTCCCACCCCTCCCTTGCTCCCCCAACCGCCTTTGTCCCTTCTTCCTTGCTGCCCTGCATGCCTGGAACTCTGTCCCTGCCCTTGTCCGCTTTGCACCCACCCTCCACACCTTCAAGTCCCTCCTCAAAACCCACCTCTTCCACTTCGTCCTTCCTAACTCCTGCTAACCATTCCCACCCAGGATTATCCCCCACCTGTTATCAGCAAGCTCCCAATTTACTGTAACCAAGCCAAGAACATGTACCTAAGTTATTTTCTGTAAAGTGCCAGGTACATCGCTGGTGCTATATAAATGCTTATAATTATAATAATAATTAATAATCTAATTCCTCATTAAGATCATAAGGTACCTCTCTCAAATCCAGAAGCATTCTCTTTGAAGTAAAAAGTTTTCTAAATCATTCCTTTTGTGTAAGCATTTTTCTAAACCCCAAAACACAAAAACGATGGGTGAATTATTGACTTCTAAGAAACGTTTTAGGAACCATACTTCTTCCATTAGTATTTTCCTGTTACAGGCTTTACGTTTACATACCTTTTCTTTTTACAGTTAAGCTTTCTTACATTTCTTCAATGCCAAAACCATCTTGTTTAAGAAAGAATGAAGCCTTGAAGAAGCTGCTGGAAATGTGTTGGTTTTTTCATGGAAATGTGTTGGCTTTTTATGTTAAGTACTCAGCTTGGACTATATAGTTCAATTTCTGTTCATATAGTTGATTATTCTTCACCATATGTTTACGATTATTAAGTGTTTATTTTGGTCCATATTTTAAAATATATGGATGTTCATGATCACCAAGTGTTTATTTTGGATTATGCTTTGATTTCTTATACTTGATATTTAAATGGCTTTTGTTTATATACCTTCACTATTTCCCCCCATTATATTGTTTTTATATGAGTTTATATTCACAGATCTTCTATTGGTATATCTCAAATCCTGCCCTAGCCATAAACTCACTGTTTAGCCTTCAGCAAGTCACTACCTCTCAACCTCAGTTTCCGCATTTGCAAAAATGGAAATTATATTGACCTACCTCACCGAGTTGTGGTGCATGAACTTAAAAGGATTATAAAGCTTTTCAGACACTGAAAGTACTATAGCAATGAGCAATTATTAATTCTCATAGCGATAACAGAGACATCATTAGAGTCATAGGGTATTTTCATATGTGATGCTACCACTGGTGGCCATGCTAATTCCAGTGTGACCAACGGCCCTGGTGCCACGTCTACTCCCGCCTGCCAGATGTTCACCATGGGCAGGAGCAGAGTACACCTTGGACCATGGCAGGGCTAACTCCAGGATGTGCGCTGGGCTCCCTGCCCATGGTAGGGCTAACATCCCTGAGTTATCCCTACCATGATTGGGGGAATCCTACCCTGGACCATGGTAGAGTCTGATGGTCCACTCTACCTAGCTCTGACTGGTGGGCATGGTGACCTCATTGGCCACTGCACCTTGCCCATCAGGGAGGAGGCAAGGCTGCTCTGAGCAGTGCAGGGGATGGGGCCATACAGACCGATATCCTCAGATCCCCCCCACCCTCTCCTCAGCCCTGGCCACCATTATGTTTGATCAGCAGTGGGACCTACTCCTGCCCGGGGTGAGGACTCTCTCTCTGGGCAGGATCTAAGCATGGTGTCTCTTCGAGCTTTCACATCTAAAAATACCCATAGAGTCACAAGGCTAGAAGGGACCTCAAGGGTCACCCAGTCCAGCCCCCTGCACCACTGCAAGACCTGCCACATTCCAGCCATCCTCACAGAGAAATCACACCAATAGCTACAAGTAGAGACTGGGACCAACCAAAGCACACCAATGCCTGAAATAACAGGAAATAATTAAAAAAAAGAAGCATACAGATGTCCCAAACAGATGAGCCACACCCATGCTGTAAGGATAAAAGAAAAATTCCCTCTAGCAGATAAGGTGTTGAGAATGTGATCACTTGATTGACTGAAAATAAAATTGGGGGGGGGAAATACTGATTGCTCATCTGACTGGAAATAAAGGATCAAACTGGTTGAGAAAGATTAAAAAGGAGAGGAAAAACGATGTAATTGCTGACCTCAACAAAGGGAAGGCCATGAGCAGCTAAAAAGTATAAAAACTGGGGGAAATGGACCCTTCTTTGGACATGCTATCACCAACCAACACCTTCCTGAGGAGACAGACTTGAGGGTCCCCAGCTCTACCAAAAGAGGAACCATCATTCTTCTGGGTCTTCTGCATTACACCGGGTGAGAAAAACTGCTTTGCTACTTCGCATAGATTGAAAGTTTGGAGCACAGACAGACGGGGTGGGAAATACTGCTTTGCTATTTCATATATTAGATTGTGAGCTAATTTAGAGACCAGAAAATAAAGCTACTGTTATATGCATAGCAAGTGGTCTTGTGGATTTTTTGTGCATCTATATGTGTACAAAGGAGGTATCATTGCGAAAAACTTTTGGGGTGACAATTAAAATGATCCACCTATGGTGACGGCTCGGAAGCTGCAGCTGGTGCAGAATGCGGCGGCCTGACTCTTGGTGGGACTGGGCCGCCGGGAGCTCGTTACACCAGTGCTCCGATCTCTGCACTGGCTGCCAATAGTCTTCCGGGCTTGATTCAAAGTGTTGGTTTTGACCTATAAAGCCTTACACGGCCTGGGCCCTGCCTACTTGTGAGATCACCTCACTCCCTGGGTTCTGGACCGGCCCCTGCGGTCAGCCGGGGGCGCCGTGTTGGAGGTCCCCCGGGTTTCCTGGGGGGGGGCACTCAGAATGGGGTGTTCTCGGTGGCCACACCATGCCTCTGGAATTCCCTCCTGGTATGGGCCCGTCTGGCCCCAGACCTCCCAGCCTTTCATAGGAATTGTAAGACCTAGCTATTCTGTCAGGCGTTTGGCGAGGGAGAGGGGTAATGGGATGGTAGGGGGTGGGGAGAGTGGTAATGGTGGGTGTTTTTTTTTCTTTTCTTATTGTCTTTTCTTCTTCTTTTTTCTATTGTGTTTATTGAGGGATGATATTTTTAATGTGTTATAATATTATTGTTTTATTGGTGGTGGTAGCAGCTCTGAGCTGCCTGTGGCAGAAGGTGGCGGGGTATAAATTCTTTAAATAAATAAATAAATAAATAAATAAATATAAATGGTGAAAATTGGAAAATGGTTCAGAAAATGGGAGCACTAGAAGCATGGGTGCAGGAAAAAGGGTCAACCCCATGGGTGTCGGATGGCTTTAGTGACATTTGAGGAGCTATGCAATGGTAACTTAATTAGGCCGAAGCCAGGGAAACAAAAATTCAAAACTGCTGCAGTTTGGGCCTTGTGTGTTGCCAGAAAAATTACAAGTGAGTTAGAGGAGGCAAGTGTTCGAATAACTGAACTAGAAGTAGAAAAGAATGAGTTACAGGAAAAATTTCATGATCACCAAGCTCAGCAATGTGGCGCTGCTGCTGAACGGCTCCACATGGCTGCAAGTTTGACTAGTATCACAGAGGAATGCCAGAAACTAAGATCAGAAAATGCCCAGTTAAAGCACGAATATAGCCAGTGCCAGGAGAAATTGCAGGAGGGCACAAGCAGGAATAAGGGTAGTGTTGGCTGAACATAAGGAAGGTAGCCAACATGTGGAATGCCAGAGACTGATTCAACAATTGCAAACACAGTTACAAGCTAAAAGGGGTGTGGTGGCTGCTATAAAATTCCCTTTTAAAAAGGCAGGAGAAAGGGAGTAAACGAATTGGGTATAAATAATAATTGGGATGATGAGGGTTGGGGTGGTGACATATGGAATGATCCAGATCCTCCGGACCATGGGTGGGTGCCCACTATTGATCCCGCACCCTAACCAGAGGATGCGTATTCTTGTCCCTGTATGTCCCCTCCAGAGCTGAATTGGGCCTTGTGCCTCCCCCATTCAGGTAACAACCCAAATTACTGCTGGCCAGCATGCAGCACAGGGGGCACCACCTACCCAAACCACTCAAATCATCACTGACCATATACAGCCATGTTAGCTGCTGAAGTACATGGTCTCGGCCCCTCATACCTTAGGGACCGCCTCACCCTTCGTGCCCCAGAGCGGCTCCTGTGGTCTGCCGGGGGTGCCTTCCTGGAGGTCCCCCGTGTTAAGCGAGGGGCCACAATGGAGAGGGCATTCTCGGTGGTAGGGCCGCAGCTTTGAACTCCCTTCCGGGGGAAGCTCGCCTGGCTCCTAGCCTATTAACATTCCAGCGTAGTTGTAAGACCTGGCTGTTCGCCCAGGCCTTTGGGAGGGAGGGGTAGGGGGAATGTTTTAGTTCCTCCACCTATTTATATTTATACTGGGTTGTTTTTTTGCCCTGTTTAATATGATGTGAATTTTAAATTTTTTTTAAATTTTATTGTATGTTTTAATGTTGTAAGCCGCCTCGAGCTGCATGGCAGGAGGGGCGGGGTAGAAATGTATAAATAAATATAAATAAATAAATAAATATAAGTAGCAGCAGCTGCTATGCGACTCAGCCCCCTTAACAGGGACACGGTAGTTGCTTAGCTATGTAAAGCAATGCAGGGGGGTCTCCTGGTCTATGAACGACATGGCCTATGTGGCCAAAGCTGCCGCCTCCTACTGAGGATTGGGCCAAGGTGGCCAGCGCTACAGAGAGCATAACCAATGTACATGGATGGATATCCGTTATTCTTAAGGTCTTACTTTCCTCCCAAAGCCTGGCCTGGCTCTTTTATACAGAGGAACATGGACCAGCTGAGTCTGCAGCCTCATACATACATCAAAAACAACTTTGGGGACTGGCTGCCAAAGTGGTACAGTGTAATGTGCACACCAGATTGCCAAACTTTCAAAATAGGGCTTTTGTGGAAGCCCTGATGGACGGTTTAAATGTCCATACTAAAACTATGGTGGCACCCATCAAGGCAGGAGCATGTAGTTAAAGCAGGTCATTTTGGCCTCATCAGCTCTGCTTCAGGAGGTGGGAAATGTAGGACCCAAGGATAAACCTAAACCCAGGGCCAAAACCCCAGAACCTATTCAGGCTGTCACTTTTGCTAATAATGGTCCAAATGCCCAGTGGAATGTAAGAGGCCGTGGCTTCGGATGGATGTGCGGCAAGGGTGGGCACTGGCCATATCAGGGCAGCGGGCGCACTTCTGAGCCTCAGCCTTAGGTCCGGATTATGGCCTGGAGTAGGCTCATGGACCATGGGGAAGACTGGACCAAATGGGACAGGAAGCCCACTAGCGAGTTATTGTGGCGACTAGCAGAAATAGGAAAAGTGTGAGCTAACTGCATGCAGGGCCGGCCTGAGGCATGTGCCACCAGTGCCCAGGCACATGGCCCTGCAGCAGCCTCCGAGGGAGGAGTCCCGCACTCTGGAGATGAAGTCGGACCCAGAAGTTTAAATTCCCCCCCACCCCCATTGGTAGCAAAGCCCTGGCAGGGGCCCTGGCAGTCACCCGGGGGGGGGGGGCCTCCCACTGCAGCAGCAGCAGCAGCAGCAGCGATCAGACTGGTAGATAAAGCTGTTTGTTTACAAACAGCTCCTCCCCATGTGCCGATCAGAAGGTTGTTGCCTTGTAAAGAAGGTTCTTCGAGATGGCTCCGAACATTCTCACAACTGGGTTATTCATACTGTCACCCTGTTCAAATAATAGCCACATGATGGTCTTGAGCTCCTGTAGTATAAAAAGTGCGCTCCCCCTCAGAATGACAGTTCCTTCCAACCCTTTCTAGAAATAGAAGGAAAAAATTCTATGCGAGGCGATGGATGGGTATTTGTGAGAATGTTTAGACCCATCTCAAAGAACCTTATTTACAAGGTAGCAACCTTCTGTTCTTCTTTGAGTGGCTCCTCACATGCTATTTTTACTTAATATGAACGTGCTTGTGTGATCAAGTATTGTTAATAGCATGCAGCTATTTTGATGTGGTCCAGAGGTTTTGTATGTTTTAAATATGTGAACAGGATTTTTTTATCCTGCTATGGCAGTACCACTGATGGAGAGAGAGCGAGTTGTCCTACTGAAGTCCCATCCACTTACTGGATGAGATGCTAGTAGGAGGGTTCTCTCAGTCTCCAAGTGGCAGGGTTTTACTCAGCAGCAAGGAGTTCCCAGTGTAAACTAATGTTCTGTCCATCACATCTTAACGCTGAAAACTCTTTGTTGCTGGATTTTTGGAGGTTCTGCCTACAATGGACAAGCATCTCCCTAGAGCTCTGCCAGCCATAAAGTTCCGCCAACCTGCCAGTGGCAAAGCTGCCAGCAGACCGGCAAGCCTTTGGGGCCCCCGCAGCAAGGCTTGGCACATGGCCCCTCAAACCCTTGGGCTGGCCCTGACTGCATGTGCTGGTGGCTGCACACACTTCTCCCACTGAACTCCCCTCCAGCCCATAGAGGGGCCCTCTTCCCTTGGGATGCCCCTGAATATTGGCAATTATTAAATACGATACGGGGGGGAGACCCTGAATGGGCCTTGGTGGGGGAGCAGGGATTTAACAACACAGGGGCTCGTGGACACAGGAGCCTCTCAAAATGTAGTGAGACCAACTATTATTCCCATTTGTATTCTAAACACTGTGCCCTCAGTCCCCATTGACTCAACTGATTACACTGGAGAGGCACAGAAAGCCATAGCAGATACTCCCTTCCACACCTCTTTGTTTGTGCAACCTACGTCTTCTGGGGAATTAATTAAAGGGGTGTCTTTGCTGAAGCAGCATGGTGTGTGTGTGGATTTGACTAATTGTTTTGTGGCAGTTTCTGGGCTCTGAGGGCCTGGGGGTGGTTTTAGCTTATCATCGTTGCTTGGGCCTTAAGGCCCCTGAGCCTACTCTGATAAACCTGGAGAATCTATGGTTCCAATGGTTTCCTTACGTATGGACTAAGCATAAAGCAGAACGTGGCAAAATTGATGCTCAGATTTTAATACAGGACCCTGAACCAAAACCCCAGAGATAAGTATCCCCAGGTTGCTGAAGAAGGGATAGAAGATACTTTAAATTGTCTTTGGGGGCAAGGAGTGGTAGTGCAGATGGATAGTGTAAACAATGCCCCCTTTTGGCCAGTTCTAAAGGCAGATGCAAAACATATGAAACGACAGTTGATTTTAGAGCCCTCAATGCAGTGACCCCTCAGACTGCCCCAGTAGTAGCTCAAGACCGACCTTTTCCGTGCCGTCTTTCCCAATGCCTGCTAGCTGTTGTACTCCAAATACGTATGGTCTGCCCTCCTCTGCAGACTCCTGCCTAACTGCAACCAAGCCAAGCATGCACACCTGAGACTTCGCAGCCGCTTGCATGTTTGTTTGCTTCTTCCTTGTCTTCCCTTTGTCCCCTCTCCTTGTCGCTCCCTCCTTGTCTTTTAGATTGTAAGTTGTATGCAGGGACCACGTCTTTATCTTTGTTCTGTAAAGCACCAGGTACACGGCTGGTGCTATATAAATGTTTATAACAATAACAATAACAATAATAATAATTAATAATAAATTTCAGCAGGTCCTGGCTGCCATGTCTGGAGGCTCTAAATAGTTTTCTGTCATTGACCTGCCAATGCGTTCTTTGCTATTCCACTGCACCACGATTCCTGGTACAAATTTGCTTTCACTTTTAAGGGACGACAGTATTGTTTTACGTAGGTTCCCTTGGGTCCCCCAAGGATTTCATAATCTCCAGCCATATGTCACGCCTATGTTATGCGCTTATGGGATAAGCTACCTGAGTCGTATCGCAATAATGTCATCTCTTATGTAGATGATGTCCTGGTGCATGGGGAAACTGAGGAACAGGTGAGGGAGATCACTAAGGCAGTGCTTCAGGTTATCCAGGAAACTGGGTTTTGGGTTAATCAGGCTAAGGCTCAATTAGTGCAACAAGAAGTCAAATACTTGGGAGTAATTCTGGGAAAAGATGGTTGCTCCCCAGACAGCGTGTGGGAAATTATGTGTAATATCCCTGCCCCTCAAGATACCCACATGCTACAGCAAGTCATTGACTCCTTTAACTTTTCTCAAGAGTTCATTGAGGAGTTTGCAGTTGAATCACAACTCTTTATTCAATTGACTACTTCTGAAGAGGTCATGGGAGCCACTTTAATGCAAAAGCAGGAAAGAGTAAAACGAATAATAGGATATGCTTCCAAAACATTGTCTCTTCATGAACAAACATTTGAGCCTGTGAAAAGGAATGCCTGGCATTGTTATGGGCATTGCAGCACTGGGAATATATAATAGTGGGGACTCTGTGATTGTTCAGTCCTGTCACTCGCCCCTGAAGGTACATCCTGTCAGGGAAAATAAAGGAAGGCCATGTTTTCAGCCCTCACATTGCTCAGTGGACCTTGGCATTAACTAGCTGAGGTTTGTCTTTTGAGCATCCCCCAGCAGTCCCCTATATGGTCTCATAGTGTGGGGAGAGCAACATGAATGCCTTTTGCATGAGTCTAAGCAAATTGTGTGGCCTGTTGAAGGAGGCCACGCTCTTGCTGAAGCTCAGAACCAAAAATTATCCATTTGGTTTTTAGATGGTTCTAGCTTTTATGATTATGGGTGACCATACACAGGGTTTGCAGCAATCCAAATACAGGACAAACTAACAATCTCACAAACTGTCTCTCCTCACTCAGCACAACTGGCTTAGGTGTCATCTATGGCCGAAGTATTGGCCCAGGAACTGCCAGACACCCCAATAGCTATGTACTGACTCTCAGTGGGTAGCCCAGACTTTGACTTCATGGCTTCCTGTCTAGCAGACACGCAGTTTTTGCACCAGCGAGGGAAAACCAGTTGCCCATGTGGCAGTCTGGAAACATTTGTAGTCATTAATATTGGCTAGGTCTGCCTCCACTTGGATAACACATGTGCAGTGGCATCAAAAATATAACTCTTTGGAAGCCTGCTGGAATAATAAAGTTGATGCTTTAGCCAAACAGGCTGCTTGAGGGACTCCAGTTGCAGATGTGACCAGGGCCGGACTTAGGAATTTTGCACCCCTAGGCCCTTCTCAGGCTGCTTCCCCCAAGCCAAGCCCTCCCCCCAAGGCCTGTCTCCATGCCCCACCCCCACACTGAATGTTCATGGGTGGGGGAGCCCCGTGTGAATGATGGGGAAAACAGCGGTTGCTCCTTGGGTGCAGATGAGTGGAGAGTGAGTGGAGATGCGTGTGCGGCCAGGTGCACGCCCCACCCATGCACCGACGTGCCCATGGACCCCCCCACCTAGCGGAGTCATGTAAAAAGGGCCTGTGAGGAGCCACTCGAAGAAGAACAGAAGGTTGCTGCCTTGTAAACAAGGTTCTTTGAGATGACTCCAAACATTCTCACAACACCCACCCTTCTAGTCCTGCATGGAATTTTTTTCTTATATTCCTAGAAAGGGCTGGAAGGAACTGTCATTCTGAGGGGTAGAGTCCTTTTTATACTAGAGGAGGTCGAGACCATCACGTGATCTATTATTTGAATATGGTGAGAATGCACAACCCAGTTGTGAGAATGTTAGGTGCCATCTCAAAGAACCTTCTTTACAAGGCAACAATCTTCTGATCACTCACATGGGGAGGAGTTGTTTGTAAACAAACAGCTTTATCTCCCAGGCTGATTGGTATCCCAGCGTCAGCTCCTGCTGCAGAACTACTAGTAGGCAGATGACAGAGGCAGGTGAGGGATGGGGACCCAGGCAGCAGGCTTATGCAGGGAGAAAAAGAGGGGGCGAGAAACAGAGCGGGACAGCACCGGTGCCAGGATTGCCACCCCCCAGATAATGCCGCCTAAGGTCTGGGCCTAGGGGGTCTGCCCCAGGTCCGGGACTGGGTATGACCCGTCCCCAAACCAAACATGCCCCACAGACACCCCTCCCCACTCCAGATTCCCAGAAAATAGATTTGGCTTCCCTCCTGAGGTAACGATGAACAAGCGCAAGCCCTATTAAGCCAGGGATGCAGTGATTGTGGTAAATGGAAAATCTTTCAGCTTAATAATATTATTTGGGCCCACACGCTTAGTGGCCCCACCCCTCAATTGTGGGTTGCTCCCAAACCTCTAACAACTGAGCTGGTCAAATATGTTCAGTTAAGCGGCTCATCAGGGACAAGACACAGTTTTTATTATTATTATTATTATTATTAAACATTTATAAAGCGCCAGTAACAACCTGGCGCTGTACAGAACATATAATCAGCTGCGGTCCCTACCTGTGGCTTACAATCTAAAAGACAAGGAGGGGGAGACAAGGAGAGGGGACAGCGGGAGAGACATGGGAGAAGACAAACAAACATTCAGGCGGATGCGAAGTCTCAGGTGCGTGTACTTGGCTTGGTTACAAGGTGGTCGGTAGCAGCAGTCAGCAGAGGAGGGCTGACAGTAAGAGCAAGGGGAAAGACTAGAGGGCATTGGGAAAGGCAGCATGGAAAAGGTGGGTCTTGAGGAGGGATTTGAAGGAGCGGAGGGAGGAGGCGAGGCGGATGTCGGCAGGGAGGGAGTTCCAGGCATGCGGGGCAGCGAGGGAGAAGGGACGAAGGCGGTTGGGCGAGCAGGAGAAGCGAGGGAGAGCGAGGGAGGGGACAGCGGAAGAGCGGAGAGCGCGCGCAGGAGCGCGTAGGGCGATTAGGTCCGAGAGGTAAGGGGGAGACTAATAAACTGGTCTCTTTTGTTTGGTGGCCAGGAATGAGGCGGGATGTGCAACAATGGGTAGCAAGCTGCTTGGCATGCACGTCAGTTAATGCTGATGCCAGAGTAGTCAAAGGCCCTCCCATTCACCAATGTCTTGATGGCCCATGGGAACGTCTCCAAACTGATTTGATTGGCCCTCTTCCCCTTACTGCATGTGGCAACAAATATTGCATGGTTATTGTAGATCCCTTTTTTAAATGGGTGGAGGCTATTCCTACCAAAAGCAATACAGCCCTCCCCATGGCCCGGAAGCTGTATAACATTGTTCTTTCCCATTGGGGCATGCCAAAACTTATTGACTCAGAGCAGGGCCCCCATTTTGTGGGAGAGGTAATGAAGCAGTTGTGCTTGGCCAAGAAGTTCTCCCTCAGTCCTCAGGTCTGGTTGAACGCACCAACCGCACCCTGAAGGAAAGCCTTCATAAAGTAATTAACGTTTCAGGTTCTGATTGGGATTTGCACCTATCTACCATCCTCATGGCTTTACGTAGTAGTAAGGGTTCCATGCCATATTCCCCTTTTGAAATTATGACTGGCAGGGAGATGTGGACACCAGAAGTTTGGTGGTGGGGAGATGTAAATGAAAATTTATCAGAAGTTGCATTCTCCCATGAATGGATCACCCAGCTGATAGAACACATACAGGATATCCACAGCAGAGCGGCAGTACAATTAAGGACAAAAACGGACAAAAACAAACAAAATGGACCAAAAGTTTGGGTTGGTAAAAACTCAGGATTGGGAAATTGGAGATCAAATGATGTACAGAAAATTCAATGAAAAAGAGCATGTGTTGGTATCCAAATGGGAAAGTCTGGTCCCTATAATAAACAAATTAAGTCCTGTAGTATACCAGGTGGGAGTTCAAAAGGAGGGGAAATTGAAACCTAAATAGTTTCATTCCTCACAGCTGAAAGCTTGGAATGGAAATTCAGCCCAAACCAGAAACTGGTGGAACAAGTAGCTGAGATATTAGGAGAAAAAACTGCTTTTGAGGCATACCAACTATTGGAACAAGATGAAAGCTAGACACATGAGGAGTTGCTATTTCATCCAAAATATAGGTATTGTGTATCAGGGTATGGAGAAAGCAATGGGAACCCAATCAACTGATGCGGGTAACAGTATGGCAACATTGTAATAAATCTGTGTGGCTTTTGCAAATAACAGCAGAGAAGGAGACCGAAGAGTGACCATATGGGGATTAATCCCTGCCTGTATTGCACTACCTGGATCCTGGTAAATTAAGTGGCTTGCCCCCACAGATAGGATCCCGGGCAAGAAGGGAGGGAAAGACCTAAATCCCTACAATATGCATAGTGCCCTGATTAACTGTTTGGTAACCCTGTGGAGTATTAATCATTCCCCAGCTGCAAGGACATTTTGTTTTATTCGGATTCTTTATCCTTGAAGGAAATTGCATCTGCTAGGGTGGCGGTGTGTTTAAAATTGGCCCAATATAGTCATGCAAGCTCAGACATTCTAGAAATACCCATGGAAGTGGCCAAAATGATCAATTGGTGGTTAAATCCCCATGCTTGGTGGTATAGAATACAAAACTTTTCTCTTGTAGGTTAAAGATGCCCTCCCTCAGCCCCAGTACAATACTCACCATGTGTGGCCCCGGCACCCAACCCATATGGAATATTTTTGTACGCCCCCATGCTGTCATTTGGAATGGAGAACACAGAGGGGCTCTGTGGCTCCTTCATGGTGACATATTTGAGGATTTGGAGCTGGCCATGGGTCCAAGAGTATACCAAGATCACAATGACCAAAGACATGAGATGCCTGTTGATTTTGGTAATGGGTTTTTGCACTCTGCTATAAACCTGCCTGCCACTTATGGGCTATGGAGTACAGAAGCCCCGGAAATGTTACCTACTGTCATGTGTAGGGAACTACTTCATATATAGATGGGTAGAACTGTCTTCTAAATGAGCCTATAGGCTCGACACCATTTTCCTTTCATTTATTTCAGGAACCCCACAAAATTTGAAACCCCCAAAGAATGGTTGAACCCACAGAGTCTGTTGATGAACCCACGGAGTCCTCTGCATCAACGTGGCAAAAGCGACAGAATTTGTGTCTTTGTTACTGTGTCCTTTTTCATGATTTGGTGTCTGTGGGTAGACCTTATGGTCTGGGCCTGGAAAACCAGACAAGGAGGTCCAGATGTCCTGCAAATTTCTTAATATCTCCCTGCCCTGGATGCCTTGGATGGTGCCCCCAATTGCCTCCTATGAGCTAAAGAGCACCATTCTCAATGTGGTGCTGGTAATGAAACGGGGTGTGCTAAATCAAGGGCTGTGCTGGTGGGAAGGACCAACTAAATGTCGATGGTACGGCAATGGGAGGCTCCCCATTTTATACTCCAGATGGGCCATAAAGGCTAGTTTGCAGTCCAATAGTCACTTATGTAATTGGACCTTTGAGGCTCACTATTGCACTAAGGTAAACAACTCTCCAACGTCCCCTCCAACAGCGACCCCTCCAACCCCAGTCCCTACTAAAAGCCTACCACCAACACCCTTGAGCGAAACTACACTAACCTATTATTTGGATTGTGCCATAGTAGTGATAGGAACCATTGCCTGGGCTCCACTGAGTAATATTCGCATGACGATCATTACAGGTCTAAATGATCTAATAATAATGGCACAATTAAAGCAAACCCACATTAACGTTCTCACCCCCTCTTTTAAAAATGTTCTTAACAACACCAACTCATGCGAACACCACCTCTGGAGGGTTAAAACAAAGTATATCCCTGAACAGGGACCTGTACAATGGACGGTACAGGCTGATCAGGGCAGATGTGACCTAAACAAACCACATGTACAAGTGCATTACCCAAATTCATCAAATTCCAGCTCAGAAGGGGTGTACCAGTTGAACCACCTGTGGAGGGTATTAAATTTTAAAATGTTAACAACAACAAAGCATTTATGTGACAATCACGAAAGACCCTTTTTAGGGCCATATGAGGTAAAAAGAAATTTAAAACATCAACTAATTATGAACCCCGTTCGTTCCCTCAAGGAAATTATCATTGATTTAAAGGGTCTAAATACATAACAGGTGGTGCCCTTATGTGCACCCTTCATTAACACACAGCCTGAGGCATGGCGAAAGTGGGTGGATATGTGGTATGCCAGACAAACAAACAGCATCCATACATGCTAAGAGAGACACAATGGAAACTGCACTAGGAGAAACGGGAATTGGCCTTGGCTTACTTAATGACATTAATGTGGAAATATTAAAAATTGGGAAAACCAATTAGTGGATCATTGGCAGATCTACGAATGGGACAGCGGGTTCTCACTGAAATCCTCCCGATATGGCAACAAATGGATGAAGAAGATAATTTACTCCTTGCCCAGGCCAGCCACACTTTCCAAACAAACGTCTCTTTAGCATTGCCATGTACCCAAGCTCAAAGAATAGCTCACAGTATTGTGATGCAAATCATCCGAGAAGGATTATATACTATGATACCATTGGAAATTAGAAAAATTATAAGGGATAAATGTTCTTGGTTGGAATTGCTATTATTCTATTGGCTGTTAATGGAAAATTTCAACTATGCTTACTGCATTAATAATGACCATTTCCTCTGAAAGAATTAAAAACATTTTCTCTGTTGTTAGCATGGGTCTCCAAAATAATGACTGTCTGGTAATGTACCCAAGAGATCAACACGGATGGGCACTTCAAGAAGGTTCCCATTGGGAAACTATTAGTGTACAGGGATGTATTGCAAATGGGCCGTTGGGTTGACTCTTTAGTTAAACGAGATTAATGTTTGTATCCACAGGAATCCCAGATTTGTTATTTTGACCTAATTCCAGAGAACAAAACTTCAGCTTCCTCTGCTGCTTCAATACTACCCTCATGTTGGATTAGTTGTCCAGTGACTTACAATGATGTCTGCTTAAAAGAATGCAAGCCAGTGTGGGGTGTAGTGGATAAGGTGCTGGCTTTGGTCCTGCAAGGGTTTGAATCCTGCCTTAGCCACAAGCTCACTGGGTAGCCTTGGGCAAGTCTCAGCCTTGGTTCCCCATTTGTAAAATGTGTGTGTGTCTCTCCCTGTGTTCCCCTCACCCGTGTCCATCTTAGATTGTAAGCTCACTGGGCAGGGACCTGTCTCCAAAATCTGTGACTGTAAAGTGCTGTGTAAAGTTGCGCTATAAGACAGAGGTGATGCTGGAGGGGAGGTCTGAGGGAGTGGAGGTCCCCTCGTTGATGGGGTTTGCCCCGTCCTGGTTCCTCAAGTTCATAGTCTGGGGGGTACTCCTCGATTTGCAGCTCTGCCTGGATGGCCAGGTGGCAGCTGTGACGAGGAGTGCAGCATTTGCCAAATTACATCCGGTGTGATGGTTACGGCCTTATGTCTGAGACTGAGACTTTGCCACCATCATCATCGTTATTATTATAAGCATTTATATATGCGGAGTCTGGGTGTGCTCCTCGATTCACGGCTCAGCCTGGAATCTCAGGTTGTGGCCGTGGCGGGGAGTGCATTTCAGCAGTTACTTCTTGTCCGGCGGCTTCAGCTGTATCTCTCAGATTCTGACCTCATCACTGTCATCCACGCCTTCATCATCTCGAGGCTGCATTACTGCAATGTGGGGCTGCCGGAGAAGCTGGTTCGGAGGCTGCAGCTGGTGCAGAATGCCGCGACCCACCTCCTTACGGGGGTAGGTCACAGGGAGCACATGACACCAGGCAGCTCTGCACTGGGTGCCTATAAAGCACCGAGTCAGGTTCAAGGTGCTGGTTTTAACCTTTAAAGCCCTTCACGGCCTGGGCCCTGCTTATCTGTGGGATCGCCTCACTCCCCATGTGCCCGTGCGACCCTTGAGATCGTCCGTGGGAGCCTTTTTGGAGGTTCCCCGGGTGAGGTGGGTGGCCACCGATGTTAGATCTTTTTCGGTGGCCGTGCCTGTGCTGTGGAACTCACTCCCGGAGGAGGCTCAGCTGGCTCCCACTCTCCTGTCATTTCGGCATTTATGTAAGACCTGGCTGTTCCATCAGGGCTTTGGCGGGGGGTAGGGTTTTTGTTCCCCTGTATTGTATATTTGTAACAGTTTTAAATTGTTTTATTGTTTTTATACTGTTGTTTGCTGCCCCGGGCTGCACCGTGGGCAGGAGGGGCGAGATATAAATTTTGTATAAATAAATAAATAAATAAAATATAGCACCAGCGATGTACCTGGCCTTTTACAGAAAATAAGATAGACACGGTCCCTGCCCGAGGACTTGCAATCTAAAGACAGGGGGAGGGGAGACAGGGAAGGGAGAAAAGAGGGAGAGACAAGGGATGCAACATTCATGAGGATGCAAGAACTCAGGTACATGTTATTGACTTGGTTTCATCACCTTGGTTTCATCCATGCCTTCATCACCGTGAGGCTTGATTACTGTAACGCACTCTACGTGGGGCTACCCAAGGTGACAGTCCAGAGGCTGCAACTGGTGCAGAATGTGGCAGCCCGTCTCCTGATGGGTACGGGCTGCCGAGAGCACATAACACCGGTGCTCCATTCTCTGCACTGGTTGCCGATTGCCTACCGGGTCTGATTCAAGGTGTTGGTGTTGACCTTTAAAGCCCTACATGGCCTGGGCCCCACCTACCCGCCTCACTCCCCGGGTTCTGGAATGGCTGTTGTGGTCAGCTGGGGCCGTCCTTTTGGAGGTCCCCCATGTTTGGCAGGGGACCACACTGGAGAGGGCATTCTCAGTCGCTGCACCTCGGTTGTGAAACTCCCTCCTGGCAGAGGTTCGTTTGGCCCACGGCCTTCCCTCCTTCCATTGTAAGACTTGGCTGTTCCGCCAGATGTTTGGTGAGAGAGGCGGGTAGGGGGTGGGATGGGATAGGGTTGGGGGGGAATTGATGGTTTTAGTGTTTGTTTTAAGTTATATTTATATTTTATGCTTTTATATTGTACGCCACTCTGAGCTGCCTTTGGTAGGAGTGGGAGGGAGGGATAAGAAATCTTTTATTATAATAATAAAAATAAAATGGATGTAGTAGTAGAGCAGGGGTCGGGAACCTCAGGCCCGGGGGCCAAATGCAGCCCTCATAAAGCTTTTATGTGGCCCCTTTCCAGTGCCTGGATCTGGCCCCTGGATCCAGTCTCTACCCTCTGAGCTCATGATAATGGAGCGGAGGAGGGCATGCACAGAAGGGTAGGGGACAGAGCCATGATCTGGGCCCTCCTTTTCTTGAGAAAACCCATTAAGCACCCGCGCCCCAAACCTCTATGTGGCCTTTGGAGCTTGTACTAATATTCAATGTGGCCCCCAGGACAGAAAAGCTTCCCCACCCCTGTAGTAGAGCCTTAGGTGAACACACAGGACAAGCCTTCAATGGAAGTTTTGTTACTGACTTCTATGGGTGGAGGCATGTGCCCAGCCTTATCAGGCACTGTTACCCTACATTAGGGGGGGGGGGGGAAACTCTAGTCCATGGGCCTACTCTGGCCTGTGGCTATTTTTTATTTACCTTCTTTCAAATTCTTGGATTTGGCCCATGGTGCATGTGCTGTCAGTGGCCCATGGGAGCGGCAGCAGCTTCTCCTAGAGAGGGATCCTATCTGAGCAGCCCTGACACCTTGACAGGGTGTTTGTGAAAACAAGTGTGTGAGACTGAGGCAAACAACTCTGCTGCTCAGGTGAAAGCGACACGGAGGCTGCAATCCCAGGATCCAGGACTCTCATCTAAGCTGCCTTTTAGGCTTAGCTTGCCCACGGACTTTAATGGAGGGAGGTTTGCACTCTTTGCTACCATCAGCCTTTATCACAGAGGTTCCCAAATTGTGAGCACATTCCTCCTTCTGCTGCTGCCGCCAATTCATCCCCCAATGCATTTAATGGCAGCGGCTTTGCAGTCTGTGGATTGGAACTCCAATCTTTTTTGATCTTTTGGGGGTTGTGCCATAAGTAGACTTGATTCTGACCGGTATTTTATATGCTCTGCATGCCTCTTGGTACTATCTTCACCCAACATAGTCAATGGGAGCTGAGCCACTCATCTTAATGAGGACTGGACTGTATCCTCTGTTGGGGTCACCAGATTATATTCAAGTCTCCAAATGGGGACAAACACAGAAAAGCTTGGGAACCGTTACTGCATCAGCAGCAGCATGGACAAAGCCCCCTGGGACGAGGGGGAGATGCTGCAATCCTGTTTCAGAAGCTCAGCCAGAGAAGTTTCCCCATCTGCCTGGTGCTCCAAGCTCCAGCCTTTTTCATTATAGACTCATCATAGAAAAGAAACTTCCCTAACCCCTGTCCTACTAAGAGTGTAATCCTCCATTCGCTAAAATCCAGGGCTCAGCTCCCATTGACTTTAATGAAGGGAGGATTGCATTATAAGTGGGGATAATCACTGGTTGCAGATCCTGGGGAAATAGTAAGCAGGGGGATCACGAGGTCAATGCTCGAGCCCTGGCTGAGGTGATACTAACAAGGAGTTGGACTAGATGACCTTTGATATCCCTTTCAACCTTACAGTTCTATAAAGAACACGTGTACCGCTCTGTCTCTTTAAAACCACCCAGGAAGCACAGCTGTCTCCTTTAGAAGTAGCAGCATTCCATAGGGGTCATTCTAGCAATGTGGACATGGGATACCTTCACCGAACCCAGAAAGAGAAGGAGCAATAGGAAGGTACATGGGCTCTATACGAGCAAGGCAAATGGAGTGTTTTCTACTGGGACAACTTGTTAGCTCCTGAAAGTGATTAGTTTCTTCTTTCCCTTCATTTCATGGATTGCCAGCCACCAATGCCCCTTTCTTATATGGAACTAGTACAAAAAGAATGCAAAGCTTTGATGAAATGCAATTAACGTTAATGGAAGCTGACCCATTGACTTCAGTGAGGACAGATTTGTGCCTTAAACATATTCATTCCCTAAAGCGGTTTATATTAGCCAGTCTCTAGGTATCCATGTACTCTGATTAACCCCAGAAAGGTTTTGCTTGTGACCAGAATGCAGTGTTTGGTTGCCCAGCAGGTGGCGGTGCAACACAAGCGTTATTCCTTGCTGGCGTTTCTCGCTTTTATTGTAACGATTTAAAAATATTTCTCCTGTAACTATGCCTACTGCAGCATGTCACCAAACGTGAAAAAAGCTTAAATAAAACACTTCCCAGTTTTATGGAAGTGATGTTACTATTAGAGTTTGAACACCGAGCACAGAGCAACCTTTCAGTATGGTCTGTTTAGATTTAGTGCAAGGTGTAAAGTCAGTGTTTTATGCCAGCTTTTTAGTATAGTTATGGGAGCGTTCCCATTCTCTAATGACTGCGGTATACTTGCTTTAGTTACATTGTTGCCTAACCGTGACCCTACCCCAACAAGCATGTTACTCAGTTTGCCTTTAGCTACTAGGTTCCAGGCTATTAACACACATCTATCTAGAACAACGATTGTCAGTATTGAAAGATCTTTAATAGGTACAAATGGAGAAGCTAATTGAAACTAGAGTGTCCGAATTAACAGGTTAGAGTTCAGGACTGTAGTTAATTACAGTTTGGGTTTTTTGTTCATTGAAAGGTTAACTAATTGTTTCTTTAAAATGACCTTTAACTCCTGACAGTACCTTCCATAACTGGCTTTATTAAACAGTCAAACAGCAGCTCCACTCCTTTTTTTTCTGAAAAGTTGGATGTCATCAGGTTGTGTCTTGTTCCAGCAACTGAAACTACACAGTTGCCATGTATGCAAATTTTTAGAAGACACTTAAAATTGGCTCCAATACAGCCCTGCAACCTGTATTTCTTGTAAGTGTCCTCTAAAAATTTCATATATGGCAACTCTACATGTTACCTAATAAGCTCAGGTAAAAGGCAAGCTTGCTCTTCAACATCAGAATAGGTGTTCCTTCAACACTTCTTTACTAGCCTTTAGTTCGGGTGAAGGAAGCCATATTTATTTGGCATTAGGTCATGCTGCAATGCATCCATGTATGTCGATCTGATTAAACACATCCTTGGAGGAATTTTTCAGTGAAAGCAAGCAAAGGATTTTTTTTAAAAAAACTCTTATTAGCCTAATAAACTAGTTTATATTGTTACAGATAAAGCAACTCTTGCATGATTATTATAAGTTGTATTTCAAGACTTGATCAAAAACACCCTGCTAAAAGGATGCAGGTAATTAGCCCTAAGCTAATAGCATGTAGTAATAAGCACATAGAGATAAAGCATTAGTACTAATAGGACACACCTTTCTTAGGATTCCCCCTTTTATGGAGCAAGCAGTTTTGCGAAACTGCAAGTTCCCATTTCGCTTTAAGTTAGGGGGAATAGGAAGGAGACATCACACTTTCGACACACCTCAATGGAGAAAGCTTATCCTCACCAATTATGATTGATGGCTTGTGACATTAGGAGGGTAGCTGCCCGTCTCTTATCTTGATTGACAGGCTAATAAGGAACCTGCGGCTATCCACTGCCAAGGCACAGCCTAACCAATTGCTTTTGAATGATTACTAATCTGACAGAAAACAGGCAAAAGGCACTTAAAAAAAGAAAAATCTGGCTAAAAAAAGATGTCAACTGCAGCTTTAACTTCCGGTGCTCTTGGACTTTAGTTCTGAAAACATCCCAGGACTGAGTCAACGGAGTTGCAGGCAGTGAGGTTGTTTGTATGGAGGAATAATAATAATAAAAAATCTTGTAGTTCATAATAGTTGTTCTTTGGTTCAATTAGGGGCAAAAGAGAAGGGAGTTTTGTAATGAGATTGTCCTGCAAAGGGAAATGCTTTAAATTGGGGGAGACTGTGAGCAGACCACCTGTAGGGGTATTCATGGCTCTTTTCTATAATGCTCCAACCTCACGCCTTACTGCCTGCAGTTGGGCTAACAATGCAGGGAAAAGCTGTTTAAAAGGCTGTTCTCCCCTTTCCCTCTGGTGTTCACTAACTGTTGCAAGTCTTCCTCTCGTTCTTTAATAAAAAAAATCCCATGTCCCTTTAATTGAAGAACTTTAAGACTCCATGGTGGCCAATTGGTCTGCAATAAGAGAAATGCGGTAGGAACGAAAGAAACTTCAGACTATACATCACGTTTGAAGAAGAGAAAAGATCAAAGTTTTTTCCAAACTCAAAGGAGACCAAGATCCCTACAGATTAACCCTATTCATTTAGCTTCCTCTTAAAGGAATGATGTTCTGAGCCACTGGGCAGACAGGTAAAAAGTTCAACAATTGCCAAAGCATTCTTCTGTTAATTCAACAGCCTTCTGCTCAAATAAATTAGCCTGGTCTTGACAGAAGAACAATACCTTTTTCTCTGAAAGGGGAAAAGGGCTGGGGGTGGAATCATATTCAATATAGGCAAGTTTAAGTAGGGGAGGTTAATAAGATGCTAACCTGTTAGTTTAATGCATTGGAGAGACTGGTATAACAACTCTAAAACCTGATGTATAGCAAAGATATTAAAATGTATGCCTTAGCACTAAGCAGCCATTATCTAGGGAGGTGTTTTTACAAGAGCGATGCAGTGCTGGTAAGAGTGTGCTTGCATTCCTCAACTAACATCCCTCTGATAGCACACATAGCCAGGCATGGGGGAGTTGTACTGCTTCTGTTTACATCCACTTTTCCAGCGTGGGAAGCATGATTGCTAAGGCACCTCTGCACTTCTAGAAAACACGTTCAACAAGTGTGAGGCTTGTCTCCCTCACAACTTCGGCAAACCCCTAGATTTTTAACCCTGCTCTTTACCCATGGTAGGTGGCTGTCCCTGAGGGATTCGATTCATAACCCTTTAGCACTTTCTACCATCATCGTTAACAATTAACAGCTGGAGTAGTCAGGGAAGGAGGAGGGGAGAGCTTATGGGGGGGAATGTGTCATTTATCAAAAGTCATTTTATTGACAAAATAGAATACTCAAATATTTGCTCTTACAGGAGTAGCCTTCTAGACTTCTTATACAAAATTTTTTTTTTTTTTACAGACTGTATAGCTTTGGCTATGTACATATCTTACACATCTGTACAAGGTAATAATTATATAAATACATCCTTTAACGTAAGAAACCCGTATTTATTTGGGGTGTATAATTAAGACATGGTTGTTTGATTGAGCTTTGCTTGTGTTTAAGGCATATGCCTGGTTGTTTGTTTGTTTTTTTAAAAAAGGAATACCCAAGTCCTGCAGTTCCATAGGCCATTATAGCTGGTGTGTCTCACTGGATTTGGGGGGGCAGGGAGGAGAGTGAAAGATACACACACCCCCAGCTCTCCTGCCAGTCCTGGGAGTTAATCAGACTTTGCTGCTGGCCTTGCCCTCCTCCACCAACGCTGCTGAGTCTCCATCCTCCTCTGCCAGCAAAATAATAAGCTGATGCCTTGAAGTACATGCTCCCTGCATATGAATGGAGGAGTGGGAGGGAGGGAGAGGGAGCTGGCAGTTGGGGCCTCTGGCTGCCGCATTGTTCTGCACAAGCCGCCGCCGCTAATGGGGGGGTGGGGCGCTTATGGGCTCATTAGTAAAGGGGGCAGTTTAAGCCCCCCCACTCCCTGTTCACACCTGTGACAAGGGCATCTGCTTGGGGTAAGAGACCGAACTGGCGGTGCCCGATCTCCACGTCAAACCGGTGCTGACATCGCTGTAGAGGGAGCCACCCCCTCCTACTGCCCCCAGCCCCCCAGCTGCAGCAGCTGCCGCCGGCCCCCCTCCCACACCTCCTCCCCCGGGCCCGGCGCTGCCAGCGGCGGAGGCGACCCCCTTGCTGGCCCAGCAGCAGCGGGTGCAGAGCGCCCTCCAGGACTCGAGCGTCTTCCCGGACCAGACCCAGACGCCGGAGGTGATGCCCACCACCAGGCACATGAAGTACTTGAGCATGAAGACGGCGTAGTCCGGGCGGCGGGCCTGGTCCGGCTGCTGGTCGCGGAGGCAGGGGCAGTTGTGCGTGGCCTCCCAGCGGGGCCGGTTGTGCTGCTCGTAGAAGAGGCAGGCCACCACGCTGGCGGCGGGCACGGTGTAGAGCACGGTGAAGAGCCCCAGGCGGATCATCAGCTTCTCCAGCTTGTGAGTCTTGGTGGGGCCGCCCTGCTGCTTGATGACGCTGCGGATGCGGAAGAGCGAGACGAAGCCGGCCAGCAGGAACATGGAGCCGATGGCCAGGTAGATCAGCAGCGGCGCCAGCACGAAGCCGCGCAGGTTCTCCAGGCTCTGGTTGCCCACGTAGCAGATCCCCGCCACGGGGTCCCCGTCCACCGAGCTGAGCGCCAGCACCGCGATGGACTTGACGCTGGGCAGCAGCCAGGCCGCCAGGTGGAAGTACTGCGCGTAGCCGGCGATGGCCTCGTTGCCCCACTTCATGCCGGCGGCCAGGAACCAGGTGAGCGAGAGGATCACCCACCAGATGGAGCTGGCCATGCCGAAGAAATACACCAGCAGGAAAACCACCGTGCACAGCGCCGGCCCGGTGCTCTCGTAGCGCACATGCTCCGCCACCGCCAGCTCCGGCTGCAGCTCCGCCGCGCCCCCTGCTGCCCCTCGCCCGCCAGCCGCCCCGGCTGCTGCCGCCGCCGCCGCTGCTGCTGCTGCGGCCGCTGCCGCTGCCGCCGCAGCGCCCCCTCCGGCTCCAGCCCCTCCGGCAGCCGCCGCCGCCGCCGCGCCCCCGCTGCACGCCACCTTCTCGTGACCGGCCACCAGGCGCACCAGGTAGCCGAGCGAGACGAAGAGGTAGCAGGCGGCCAGGAAGATGATGGGGCGCTCCGGGTACTTGAAGCGCTCCATGTCGATGAGGAAGGTGGAGACGGTGGCGAAGGTGGAGAGGAAGCAGAGGATGGACCACAGGCCGATCCAGAAGGCGGTGAAGGCGCGCTCGTCGGGGCTGAAGTAGGGGTTGTGGCAGGGAAGCGCGCAGTTGGCGATCTGCCCCGTCTTCACCCGGTTATAGAGCGGGTGGCGCTCGCTGGACACCGACACCATGGGCGCCCGGCACTGGCAGCCCGGCTCGCAGGGGGGAGGCGGCCGGGGCTTGCGGAGCGGAGGCTCAGCTACCGGGGGAAGCGCGGCGGCAGGGGGCCTGGCCGCTCCCCCTCCTCCCGGCTTGCGATGGGGCGGTTTGGCCGGCGGCGGCGCGGCGGTGGTGAGATCGGTGCGGTTGTAGTCCATGCACAGCGTGTCCGGGTTGCCCTGCTGGGGCAGACGGTCGCAGCGCATCCTGTCCGGCCAGGCGAAGCCGTACTGGCGCATGAGCGGGGCGCAGCCGGCCTTGGCCCGCTCGCACACGCTGCGGCAGGGCGGCAGGGGCTTCTTGTAGTCCTCCAGGCAGATGGGGGTGTACATGCTGCAGAGGAAGAAGCGTAGGTCGGCCGAGCACTGGATCTCCACCAGCGGCCAGAACTGGTGCACCTCCAGCCCCGCCTCGTCCTGCGTGTCGTGGTTGAACTGGTTGGGCATGTAGGTGTAGTTGTAGCCGATGCCCTTGCAGAGGGGCACGGTGATCTCTTGGCACGATAGCTCCTTGGCCGACGAAGCGGAGGCAGAAGAGGAGGAGGAGGAGGAGGCGGCGGCGGCAGCGGCGGCGGCGCGCTGCAGCAGGGACAAGGCGGCCAACAGCGAGGTGATTTCCAACAGGTAACTAGTCCACTCCATGCTCAGCGGAGAGAGGCGGTCGCGACAGCGCCGGGTCCCCTCTGCCCGTGGCCCCCTAGCAGCGCCGCAAGCCGAGCGCTCAACTCCAGGGGAGAGCCAGCGTCACCAGCAACCTCCCCACAGTCTCTCTGCTCCAATACCCCCCGCTCCCGGATCAGGGGAGCCGCAGCCCAAAACCGGCTCCCCCAACCGAGCCTGGGAGGGAGGCGGCACCTCCAACACCCCCTGTAGTCCTGGCGGGGGCGGCTGCTCTGCTCCCGCGCGCGATCCCAGGCAGCAAGGTTCAGTCCGCTCGCAGGGGCCGCCGCGATCTCATCTCTTCTCCCCGGGAGTCGTGCACTGGGCTCAGTCCCCGCTGGGCGAGAGGAGCTGCTGCAGCAAACTTTCGCCTTGGCTCCCCGGCTGCGACCGTGTCAAGATGGCTGAGGAGCCCCGGAGCCGCGGCTGGATTAACCTCCGAGCACCCCACTCGCCTCCTGGAGCAATAGGGGGAGGGGGCGCTCCGCGGTGCAGCTGCCCGGAGCTCGCCGGGTGAATCCTTCCAGTCTGCAGCAGCCCAGTCCCGTTAGCTACTGGGGAAGAGAGCCGCAGGCAGCGTGATTTCCCCGCTCGCTCGCTGCTAACAAGCCACTGGGGTCTCGGCGGCGGTAGCGCCCTTTGCACAACTTCTCTGCTCTCCAGCCCTAGCAGCGCCAGTCCGTTCGCTGCGCTCTCATGAATATTTATAGCAAGGGCTGCTAGGCCCCGCCTCACCAGTCCCAGCCACCTATCACGCGGGCTCCGGGCGGGGAGCGGGGACGCTAGCCGAGCAGCCTGCCTTAAGGTGGATCCCAGCCTCCTCTTCCCCGGGTTCACAATTCGAGGCGCTCATTTAGTAGCTGTCCTTTAGCTGCTCCAGGAGTGATGCGTCTGTCTCTTTAAGGTGCAGTTAGTGGCTGTAAACAGTCTCAATTAAATCTCTGTCAGGTAAGTAGCAGTAATGAGGCTGTTGATTGCTTAAAGGAGACAAAACCGTGGTCCTGCTTTGGGAGCATTCCTTCTTGCCTGTGGTGTAATTTCACACGAATTAGGGATCCGATTTTTCTTACGAATTAAGAAAACGCAACCAAACTTTCCAGCAGCACTACTTTGATACAGCAATACTTTAAACAAAACTGAATTGCACTTTAAGTCGTCTCTCTCCGAAGTCTCAGTGTTCATACCTTCCCGATGAGTGTTGGGGGACTTTTCAGCTAACAATCTCTGCTAATAGTATTGAACAATTCAAACACAAGAGTTTCCCGGGTGCTTTCTGGTGCATGGTGGAGTGTAGTTCCTATGGAAGCCAATGGGGAAAAAAGCCCACCCCATATTCAAGGCCTTACAAACGTTCCTGGTCATAATGTTCAGTCCTGTCAAAATTTAGGCAGAAGGTACATTTACTCATGTGTGAAAGTTTTGCAGAATCAGGAGTTTATGTGTCAATCAACAGTAAGTATTTCATGCAGGCAGTCACTCCTGACCTTACAGTTCTGGTTGTGGATTTTTTAAAAAAGTACTGTTTTGCTAAGGATGCAGTTCTGAATCCAGTGAGGCCAGGATTGCACCTTGCATCTGAAAAACAGCAAACAAATGCACAGTCTTAGGGTGCATTTGACTTTAATGGCTCAGCTCCCATTGATTTGAATGGGTGAAGACTGCAGCCACAATGAACCTCCCAGAAGGGAACGCGCAAGCGATTAATTCTCTTACCACCAAGACAGGCAGCAGCGGGTATGAAGATGAGTTCATAGCAAAAATATTAGCCCCCTCATCATCTACTGCCAGACGCAAATAAAACGCACTTGCCAGAGCAGACAGTTCATTAAGCTGATCTATTCCTCTGGAATCCGAGCAGTCCCGACTGAGAAGCTGCTGGATAAATTTTGTGTGTATGTCATTTCAGAGGGACTGTACTTCCTCAGACACCAGCCGTTTAAAATAGGGTTTGTTTATACCTGGTGACAGGCTCGTAGCTCTCTGCAAGGGCCGTTTTGTTACCACTGTGGGACACCGATCGCTCGGACTGGAGGGAGACAGCTTGCAGTACCGGGGAGAGGGCACCTGGAGCACAGCTTTGAACGGCCCTACTGCTGCAGTCAGAGGACTTTATTTAAAAACAAAATGTAAGGGAAAGTTCGGAATCCATTAAACCCAATGGAAGTTTTGTCATTGGCTTGAATGGGCCAGGAGGGTTTTGCCCTCTCTGGTTGCAATCCTCCATCCTCTGATAAAGTCAACGGCTCAACTCTCATTGACTTTCATGAAGGAGGTTGCACCGTATAGCTCAATCAGTGGCAAGGCAAAAGTCTCATCTCAATGACATGATCCCAATGGCATGAGAACTATCCCTCACAATTTTGAATTAATACAGTTTAGGCCAGAGATGGGGAATTTTGCTTGGCTTATTTGGCCCCTTTGCACTTCCTGGCTCAGGAATCATTCAGCAGGGAAGGGGACAGAGACGCACTCAAGGTTAAAGGATGGAGTCATGGCGCAGATCCGCTGTCTTGACTAGCTTTCTCTTCTCCTATCCTGAGCATGCTCCAAGCACCCCGCAGAGTTTGTACTAATGTTCAATAGCCTTTGGGAGGGAAAGGATCCCCCCCGGCGGCTAGCTTAGGTTCTGCGGGATCAGCCCTATACACCCGCTGACAAACGCCTTCCCCTCAAGGGAAAGCTGCTAGCATTATGGGATGGGTGCCAACTGCCAAGCTGTCGTTTCTTGGGAAGAGGGAGTAGGGCACCTAGCGTTAGCAATCTGCAAGCAGCGATCCCTCCGGGAGAACTGAGAAGGTTCTGTAAATCCTATTCAGACCGGCTCTTAGAGCTTTTCCAGCCTTGCTTGGATAGTGTCATTGCTGATAACGCTGAGCTTAAAGGAGCCCAATATATGCGATCCCGAATGACAGCTTTATTTTTTAAAAATAGTGTGGGGCCATCCATACTGTACTTTCAGATCATTACCTTTGCCCTGACTTTCCCCATTCGAAATCCAGGTCTCGCCCTGACTGACCCCACTGATTTACCCCAATCCAGTTTCGAAGCAACCGCTCAGGCTGGGATTTTGTGTCCTGCTGGAAGGGGAAGGGAGCGGGGCAGCGGTGGAAGTATCCCCGACAGGGTTTGAGCCCTGAAAGGCACAGTGACAGGAGACCGCTTTCCAAGAAGAGAAACCCTTTAAAAATAAACTAATCCAAAAAAATCCCAGTCTCTTCCTCTGCTCAAGAAACCCCGGCAGGCAGGTTGGCCAAAGTACGCACTAACCTACCCAGGCGGGAGAGATTGATTAGGGTTTGTGGTTTCTACTTTGATCCTATTAGTTTATGGGGATTTCAGGCTAATCGGGGAAAGGCAAGCTCAAGGATGAGATTGCAGCAGGGACTGTGTGACTGCTTCATCGGCCACTTGTTAGCGCTTTCACTGATCCCTTCCCGTCTGACTCACTTTGCAAACCACCTTAAACGAGAGGGGCTGGGGAGGAGGCGTGGAGAGGCTGGCAGGTTCATTTACGCTTGTTAGGACATCCCAGGGGGTTGTCTTACTCCTGGAATGGAGTGTTTATTTTTTAATTGATGTGCTGTTTCATTTAGCGCTTGTATGGAGCTCACGCTGGGTCTGTAATTACTGTAATCTCAGGAACAAGCATTTCACTTAGCCAAGAGGGTGGCAAGATGGGGGGATTTATTTTTGGCCGCACTTAATTTTGTGATTGTCGGGTTTCAAGCCAGGAAAAAGGAGGAAAAAACACCCAACGTAATAAAAAGGAACAAAGTTTATGGAGCAGAAGTGGAGGGGAAAGGATGTAGATGGTCAGAGACTGGGTTTCAGGCTCTGAAAATGATCATGGGTAAGAAATGAAAACACGTGGCATAAAACAAAAGGAGGAAGAAGTCTGCTCTGCATGTGCTAACAGGAACCTCTTCACTTTTTAAAAAAAATAATTCAATGGCAACACGGAGTACATGCTTGCAAGGAAATGGGGTACTCGCCAGCAAGTGAGTTCTGCAATCATTTCAGTAATTTTACCAAACAACCTCTTTCCCCCTCTTCTAGTGCATCCTTCCCAAGGGATCTCAAGAACTACATGCAAACATGGCACTTACTAAATTTCTCATTGGTCTTTGTGTGGTTGAATTATTAATCTTTAATCCCCCCCCCCCCCATTTAATGCAGTAACCAGAACAATCTTCTAAAAGGCCTGACATACACTATTTCTGAAATATTGAGGATGTGGATAGAAACACGTGGGGGCTAACAGTCAGCAATGTTAAAAATGCCAGGAAAGAAACTCCGGAGGGAATGGTTTAATGGAGATCTCAATCCCCATATGTCAGACAACCTCTTCCTTCTAGATCACTCACCAGGGCTGTGAGAGATGCTATTAGGAAGAGCCTTCAGGAAATAAAGTCACTCATTTGAAACTTTTCTATAGTGGAAATGCACCTCTCCCGATTGAGGAACTCCCGGGGTAGGAATTAGGATGATTCTGTAAACTAGAATTCTGACATGAGCCCGGCTGGCCGTTACAAAGTGGCTTTTCACACCTTGCTTAGACACTGCACTGCAGAGAATAGCAGCTGTGAAATGCCCCTTTCCAAAAGCTACACGATGCTGAAAAGTTTCCATTGCTGTATTTCCGCGTGGAAATGCAGGGGATGTGTTGAATGCTAAAGTTTAGAATTACACTGGAGGAGAATTTGGGTTTCCCAACTTCTTGCGAGTAACTTGTTAAGAATTCATAACACTGGAGGCCGTGACTTTCTATAAAAGTGGAATTTGAGCATTCCATTGATTTGCTAAATTAACAGAAGATGCATCTAAATCCTGTAGATTGTATTGAAAATCTGAGCTATTAAATGATTGGGTGAAAAGAGACTTGGGCTGATTTCTGGGTGAAATGAAGTATGGTCAATTCTGTATTTCTTCTGTATCCCAATCTCCTTTTTAAATCAGTGGAACTTTTAAGGTGTTCAAGGATTGCAAGATCAGATTTTAGATAACTGTGTTTCCCCCTAAAGCAAAGCAGTTGCATTCCCCCCCCCCCTCCAAATTAGTTATGCTCCTATAGTTTCTATGGGGATTTGAGAACAGATGTCCAGCCACCAGATAGGAAGGCAGCAGATGAAGGCAGGAGTCTGTTACAGGTAGTATAATCTTTTGCAAAGGTATTGATTGATCAGTAGATAGAAGTCCAACCTGTGTCCCAACTGTCACAGGTCTCCAGTAACTTCATCAAGCACTTGCTTTCCCAGACTTTGCTGTCACCAACAGTTTAAATATTTCTCAAGAGATAGCTCAGTGTTACATCCAAGATGTCCAGACAGTAAATGAAACCTAATATAATAAAAGAATGCACCCTGAGTATTCAGTGGATAGCACCCAAATAACCAACGAGATTTACAGGGATTTTAATACAAAGGCCTGGGTCCCCCCACCCCACTACTATGGGGGGTGGGAATGGGAAAGAATTAAAAAAAAATAACAACCAACAAACCCCCCAAACAAACGCACAAAACATCCCAAAAACAACCAACAAAGGAAACTTTTAAAATAACCAGTTATGGTTGTTTTAAAAATTAGCTGGAACACCTTAGTGTTGGTCTTGCTGGTGGGTGCTGGGCATTTCTTGGAAGAGGGTAAAATAGCGTAGGTGCATGGAGAGGACACTCTTCTTTTGCACACAAGGCAGGTTGATTTTACAAAACACCATTGTGCAAACTCAGCATAAGCTCCTCAACCTGTGCTTGTTTTATAGCAATGGTTTCACACAACTGTTAAAAATTTCCCGTGCATTACACTGACTTTTGCTGCTTCCTACTTACGATGTTTCTCACAAAATGCAAATGGCATTGAGGAAGGCTCTTGTGTGATATCTCTGCATGCTAGACACAGAAAGTAGCATAGAGCAGAACATGCTTTGGAGTTTTCTTGCCAAAACCCGGTGGTCACTTGGAGAGAGGAAGGAAGTGAAAGTTGGGAAGTATTTGGCATGTCTCTATCCTGTGGGTAGAGGTTTTGCAACCACATGGATAACATTCTATGTTGGTCTGATAGCTACCTGAAAAGTGTTCTCTGTAAAGGGGACCCTGAAGAGTTCCAGCATTGGAGAGGTCTGTTGCCTTTGACAGATACCCTGCATTTAATGATATTCAAGATGAATGGTATGGACACACTCAATTGGTGCAAATTTAAAACAGTTGATTGCCATAGCACTTAATATCTAGTATAGGTAAATTCAGTTACCATTAAAATACCCATCTTGCCTTTCTTTTCAGACTGTTTCAGCCTTGTCTACAGGAGTCTTTGCTTAAAGTTTGTGATTTGCACAGTGAATGCAGACAGGGCCTTTATTTACTCCCGTGTACCTGCTCTCTGCAATGTTAGATAGCATTATGGTTAACATGCCAGCAGCATCTACTGGTCTGTACCAAGGCTCACTGCTTTATGCATAGAGTGCATAACTTTTTCAGTGTGAACCTGAATCTATGACAAGACTTCCATTGTCTTTAATAGGCAAGAATCTCAGCCATTATGTTATGGTGAATCCTTGCCTAAGTTACTAGTTATGCCATAGATTGAAACAACTCAATACCTTCATGTGCCTTTCATCACTCCTGTGCTCAGTTGACATGAGGAAGAGCTCTGTGAATCTTGAAAGCTTGCTTACTCTCACCAACAGAGGTTGGTCCATTAAAAAGTGTTATCTGAATTACTTTGTCTCTCTCTTCTGTCCATTGTACATTTTACATTTCACTTGAGCTAGAAAATGTCACGTTGGGTAAAAGCAGCCGATGTGCGGACAGTGTGGCGGCTCCTTGGCCCAGCCCGAGGTGAGAAACTGCCGCCAACATGATCCAGGTTGGCAAGGGGCACTGAACAAACGTGCCTGCTGCTGGTGGAGAGCTGGCATGCTGCCCGCATACCGTGGGTAGGGTGGGGGGGGTAAACAAATGTATGGGTAGGCGGCTCCACCCTGCCCCCAGTGCTCCGCCCCCTGCCATGATGGACAGCCATGGTGCTTGGCCAAGGCAGGCCAACTGCCCCACTGCAGGTAGCCTGGAGCTGAACATGTGTACTAGCCTGCGATGGCCCATGTGGGCGGCCCTTAGCGTGGGCTGCATCCTCGGAGATTTTCTGAGGATGCAGCCTGGGCTAATCACCTGCCTGCCCCAGGTCAGTCCAGGGCTAACATCTGGCGGTGTGTAAGCACACGTGCTGGTGGGTCCCAGGCCAAAGCAGGCCACCGTCATTGTGTTTTTACCCGTTGTCATTTCCAGAGGACTAACTTTTCTCCTCTTTGTCTTACGCAGAGTAACATAAAATGAATCCATCTGGGAAACTAGTTGGTATTAAAAGCAGCTGCTTCCCCCCACCGCCCCTGTCCCTGAAAAGTTAGTTTACTCTAAATTATGCTCCTATCATTTCTACAGAGATCTGAGAACAGATGTTCAGCCACCAGCGCAGATAGACAAACACAGGTTTTGATGCCCAAACTAATGCTTCGCTCCCAGTCACTTGGCATTAGAGCATATAGCAACCAACTCGTGGGAAATGAAGATGCAAGGAAAGAATTGATGGATAGTGTAGCAGAAACTTTACAACAAATAAAAGGATCCCTTACTGTTGCTTCCTATTTGACTCTAGAGGAAAATTACATCATTGTGGGTGTTTAACAGCACAAGCAGGGGATAGGCTCTTTAAATAGCCTAACCATTATTGGGACAAAGTATTGAATAAATACAGTGCTACTCAGAGAAGCTAAAAGTGGTTTCACTTAACTCTGAGGTCTCAACATGCAAGGAAGCTACCTCAGAATAACTGAATGTTCCCATAATGTCTTTCTGGGATGATTTGCTAGTCACTCCAAGGAAAACTACCTTGCATTGAAGGAGGGATAAGCCTGAACCTGGGGTTAAGAATTGACCCTCCATTCATAGGAATACGCTTCAGCAAGACAGCGTATTTCAGAGTAAAAGAACCACATTGCCATTTGTGAACAAGTCTTACAATATTTTACAGTTCCAAGTCTAGGGAACACGTACAGCTTCTTTCTACTTATGCTTAAAAGCACTGTGACAGTTTTAAATAAAATCTAAGTTGTATCTGACTGCAGCATCCAGTTGGAACAATGAGAGCTTCCTATAAGTTCAGAGTTCCACAGCAAATCACCCACTTGGACTGTGGATTTATGGCAAGGCTTCCGGATGCAGGTACCTTTTTAGCCGTATACTTTGTCTGGAGTCATAGAAGCCCAGAACCAAAATTTCCAAACTGTAAACCTTTCAGACTAATACCTGGATTTCTCCAGAGGGAGCACCTGCCCTGGCGTCTGCTTAGCCCAGGCCCCTAGTGTCACTCACTCCTCTCTGTCAGTCAGTCATCCCCACTCCCTTCTAAGGTTGCACAGACTAAGTAGGCTTGACTGAATTTAATTATCTCCCAGATGGCAGAGGCTCCCTTGACTGGGTATTAACCCTCACAAGGTCAGGCTATTGGCTGGGTATTGCCTCTGCCTGGAGATGTCACTTGGGAAGGGTGCAGCTACAGGATGCTGAAAAATTGTAAAAAGCCCCCAACGAACCTTCCAAGGCTTAGCATAATTTCACAGCGCCTCTAAATCCCAGCAGAAAAATATTAGAATCCTGAGGTTTATATGTTCTGTGTAAAGCACATGGAACGTTCCTAGATTACTTCAGTCCTGGGGCCCACTCTTCCATAGGGATGCGCCCCAGAGCCCCATGTAGTTTTTTGTTTTCGTTATTGTTGTCATTATCAAAATGTGTCATTGTATCATTATTGTTATAATGACAATGTCCTTATCGATACCAATACTGGTTTCAAATGAAGATTTTATTTTCGTTATTGATATCGATATCGTTTGGTCTTGTGATCTCGCAAGACTAAAAACTGGAAATGGTATTTTGATCGCATGTGTTGTCTTGTGCTGTGGTGTCTGTGTGGCTTGTGTGATGTGAACTTGTGTGAAAAATTGGTTGTGAGCTTGTGTGTGTATGTTGTAGCTGTATGTGTGTGGCTTGTGCTTGTCTGTGTGTGAGGATGGAAGGTGTAGGGAGCAGTGGTGGTGGTGGTAGGAAAATGAAAATGAAGCTGAGGAGGAAGGTCAAGGTGGAGGAGGAACAAATGGAGGCCCAGCCTGGACCATCTGGTGAGGTGGTGGAGGTGGGCTCCTCACCAGAGGAGGAAGAGGGCAGAGGAGGTGCCACTGCTGCCAGGTTTGTAACATTTATTCTTGTTTACTGTTCCGTATAACTTTGAGGACAAGAAGAATACTATCCTTTAGAGTGAGCTTGCTGGCGTGTGGGTGGTGGGCAGTCAGGCACAAACAGTGGGCATCAGCGGGTGGCAGCGGAGGGGCAGGATTTGCACATGTTTTATTTCTGGGTCTGCCACAGAGAGAGGGGGAAGGGGCTCTTCCAGCTGTCAGGCACGAGCCGCAGCAGCAGCACCCACCCAGAGACATGCCAGCCAGGGTCTCAACTTGCCAAAAGTAGCACCCCAGGAAGGGCAGGATTTGCACGTGTCTTATTTTTGGGTCTGCCAGAGAGAGAGAGAGACTGAGAGAGGGCCTATTTCAGTAGCAGCAGCAGCAGCCAGTGTCTCAACCTGCAGACATTATAGCACCCCAGGTGGTGGTGGTGTATGTGGGAGAAAGGGAAAGAGGCGAGTAGCAGCACTGCAGCATCAGCACTGCAGCATCATCCATCCACTTGGTGTGGGAAAATGGGTATTTGTATTTGGTCTGGGAAGGACTAGAGGACTTACCTTGCATTCTGCAAATCCGCCTTTCAGGGTATGGCAGTATTTGCAGAATGCAAGGTAAGGCATGGGGGCTGGAACAACAGCGAATGGATTGCCCTATGACCTGTTAGGAAGTTATGGCACGTCTTATGTTCCCATCTTTTTATATTCTTTAGATTTGTGACAAAAACATCAAAAGGGGGATGCAGGGGACCACGTCAGGGCTGATTGCCCATATTGAGACCGTCCACCTCACTGAGGTGACGCGGGACGTGTCTCAGGCTGGAAGGAGCAGGGAGGAACATCGAGTGGAGGAGGGGAGGAAGGCACGCCAGAAGAGATGCCGTGCCAGTCCTTCCCCCTCCTCAGAGGATTCTCCAGCCTCCTGGCAAGAGGAGACAACTAAAACGAGGGCATTTTGGGCTTCACTTCGGAGGCCTGCAAACATTTTTTTGTCTGGCTTCAAGGCCCACACCCAAAATGTGGAGGAGAGGCTGGTGGAGCGATCTGAGGAACTCCAAATCAGGGAGAGCCAGGCTGAGGCATACAAGGAGTACCTGAGAACTGAAAAGGATGCCCTTGAATCGTTCCGCCAGTCCCTGGTGGCATGGAAGGCATCTATGGTTGGGGCCCTGGACGTTGCGAGGTGACATGGGGCAGAGGTGGATGATGTGCCCGCACCACAGTCCATCGTCCCCTTTTCCACACGTTCTGGGGGACAGGCCCACAGATCCCTAAGTCATTTTTCTATGTCTTTTTATATTGCCAATGTTTGTTTTTTCAAAAAAAATTCAAAAATTAAAATATTCTTTCAAAAGTTTTTTTTATAAAAGTTATATTTATTATCAGCTGAGTTTAACCTCTCCAATCTTTTAACCCCTGGCAGGTGGCAGAATCTCATTGTATATACAGCTTGTCAGATCCCTACCTGACAGCAGCAGCACGTGTAGCGTATTAGCCCCAAGATGTGCCAGGAGGGGCAGGGCTTGTGTCTGTGTGGGTGTGCCAGAGAGAGAGAGAGAGAGAGAGAGAGAGAGAGGGGCTGTGGCAGTCTGGCAGAGGCATAAGTGGGCATCGGCAGGTGCACTTCCCGCTGTTACAGACAGATCGCCACATGGGGGAAAGTCTTGGGAAGCTGAGTTGTGATATATAATACTTGGTTACATTTGTCGGTTGGTCCCTTTGAAGCCCTCGAGTGGAGAGATGTGTTCAACTTGTGGAACGATTGCCCCAACGGAGGCAGACAGTGCCCCAGGTAGAGCAACCAGCCAGGGATATCATATTTTCTTTGAGGGGGTGCCAGAGAGAGGCTCTTTGGCAGATGACAGCTGGCAGCAGGCGGTGGATGTTGGTGGGCAGAGGGGCTCTTTCAGCAGCCGCAGTGGGTGGCTGCAGAGGAGTAGGCTGGTGGGGGGGCAGGTGAGCGGGCAGTTGCCGGTGGCCACTGGCCAGTCAGGCATGAGCAGCAGCAGCACCCAGATGATGGTTCTTGGGACTGGAGTGACTGCTTCAGGTACAATGGAATGACAGCCCATGGGAGTTGAATGATGTCCCTAGAACTAGTGCTTGGTTGGGCACACTTCATTCAATCATTTCAATAGATGGTAGCAGGTACAGGGAGACACATAGGCAGGCACATAATTACATTGTGTGTTATTTCCATCTCATTCTGGTAGGTTTGCTGCTGGACGTGGGCATTGAGCATGAGCACAGATGAGAGCTCTCACTGGTTCTGGCAGGTGGAGCTTGAGCTTGATCCACCTCTCCCCCTCCACCCCCGTCTCTCTTGTTCTAGCAGCAGGGAGCCTATCTCTCTCTCCCTCTCTCTTTCTCTGGCCATGTACTGCAGGTGACGGCATGAGTGGGAGCGTGTCTGCCTCTCTCCTTCTGGTGATCTTGGTTGCTGCTGGATTATGCACTCTGCCACGCCCCAACTGCCCAAACCCCAGATCCACCATTGTGACCTGACGGTGCTGCTGCTGCTGCTGCTGATGGGGAGTTTGAGATGGGACCTGCTGCTGCTGTCCCACCTTCCCCTTGCCATGAGCAGAGGGGGGAAGGTCTGCTGCTGCTTGTGCTTGCTGCAGCTGTGAACTCACTCCTGGTCAGTTTCCAATGTCTCTTGCAGCAGCAAAGCCCTATGCCAGGTCCTCATGTGGGAATTCATGCCATTATTAGTTAAATTCCCCCTCTTATTCCCATGGCACACTACCTTCCCACAGTGAAGGCAGGCCACCTGGCTGCTGTCATCTGGGATCACTTCCTTGAAGTGAACCCACACAGGCCCACTGGGGCACCTTCCTGAACCCCTCATGCCACCGCTCAGGGCTGCTTCCTTTGTCCCCAATGTGGCTACAGGGGGATCGGCATCAACAGGAGTCTCTTCCACCTCCTCCTGAATCCCCTCATTGCTGCCCAGCTCCATGACACCACCCATACTGCTGCTGCTTCCACCTTGCAGCACGGGAGAAGAGGTTGCCCTGCTGCTAATTGCTGAAGCTGGACTGCTGCTGCCAAAGTGGGGAAGGATGCCCTCAAATTAGGGATGTGTGAACAGACCACGGTTCGGATGTTTGGATGTTCGGTCGTTCGGTTCGAAACCTGAGCTTGGGTTTGACTATTCGGTTCGGTGGAGTTCGGTTCAGCCGAACTCAGCCAAACATCTGAAAATAGCGCTATCGATACCGAAATTGATACCGAATTCGAAGATTTTTTTTGGTATCAGTATCATTTGGCCCTGGGACCACCCATGGTCTCCATCCCTGGTGCCAAGAAGTCTGCTCCTCAGTTGCCTCCCCCTTCCAGTCACGTTTTTCCTGCCTGAAGTCACGTTTATCCCGCCTCTGAACTCACCCGAACATGACTAAACTGTTCGGCCATTTTCGAGTTCAGTTCGGACGTTCGGTTTGAATGTCCGAACAGACTCTTATACACATCTAGATGTGTATAAGAGACGCTGTTGCTGCACACACACCCCTCCTCCAGTGCCACTGCTACTAGTGGAAGGCTGGGCTCCCTGCCTTCCACATATGCCACCCCTGAGATCTGTGCTGTAGTCTGTTCTCCTGATAAGACCTGCCACCTTGAGGGAAAAAAATCAGATCTCTTCAGCTTGGGTGCTGGGCTGCCAGCAGTGGTAGAAGTGGCAGCGGGCTTGCCAACTCCCCCACGCCCACGGTCTCCCCCTCTACCAGGGCCACCTGCCCCAGAGGCTGAACTAGGAGTCCTTCCCTTTCTCACTGTCTAATGTACACACAATTGCACAGTAAAAGAAGTAATGAATGATATATACACACTCCTAATATAATAAAATAGACTAGCCTAAATACCTATATAATATCTAATCTCTCTATATATGTTGTACACAACTAATATCCATCCATCCATCCATCCATCCATCCATCAAGGGAAAGGGAGAAGGTAAAAGGTAGGGTATATGAGGAAGGAAAGGTATTGGTAATACAATGAGGGCTAGGGAGGATTTCTTGCGTGCAAGCACCAGTTCTGTAAACGCAACCTGACAAGCAGCGAGCTCTCACAGAACAGAGAGCAAACACATGGCTCACCCATTATAAAGGGTTGCAGTGTCCTCCCCCACAGTCCCCTGATTGGTTCTGGGAGGCAGCAGGCATTGAGCAATCATAGAGTGCCATGAGACTGCTGGGGCCTGATTGCGCTGCTCATTGGCCAGCGATGCATCCATCAGATACTGCGGAGCTGCTCACCCCTCCCAACACAAGGCACAGTTCAAGCCTCTTTAGGGCTCTGAGATGTCTGCTCCCTCCTCCCCTCTCCATTTCCATCCAAAACAAAACTGCAACTGTCACTAATAATAACGACAATGATAACGACATTGTTGTTTTCATTATCATTTGTTGTTATTTTCAATTGTCGTTTTCGTTATTGCAATGATGATCATGAAAATGACAATTGTCGTTATTGTTAAAACGACATGCACACCCCTTTTCGGTTAAAACGTTATCGTATAAAACGACATGCACACCCCTAGTCTTTCACGAATATGACAACCACAAGCGGTGGCCAGTCTGTGATTTGTATAATGACTTATATCATTATAGACCTGGACCATAAACTGTGCAAGAAGAGAGACAAACTTTATATATTTTAGGATTATTTTTTTCTTATTCAGCAGTCTTCCTCATGCTCTCAAGGGGACCAGATGAACAAGTTTCTTCAGCAGCAGATCGTTGTGATTGATTTTGTCTTTCTGTTCTCTCATCCCATGAGTCTTCTACTCCCAGTACCCTCTTGCCCCTTCTCCTCTGCTACTCTTTATGCCAGAACCCTTTCCCTGAACATATTCATTCTGCTCCCTCCCTCCCAAAACCCTACCTCTTTTATTAGGCTTTCCCTAGATCCTCATCCCCATACTGCCTCTCATTCAGTATCCCCATCTCCTCTATAATGAAGAAAAGCACGTGCATTTGCAACTTCCTGACTTCATGGATATTTCTTTGTCTCTCCCTAGGGCAGGGGCATGTTTCTAATTAATGATTAGTGCTGGTGCTCTGCGGCTGGGGGTGGGGGGCAGTGGTAGCTTTCTGAGGCCACCTAGGATGTCAAAAATGCTCATGCCTCCCCTTGGGGCAACTGTCTGTTCTGGTTGCCAGGAGGGCTCTGCACTGTGTGCTGCTGCTCCGTGATGTTGCACTGGAGCTGGTTGGAGCAGCAGCACACTATGCAGGGCCTTCCCTGGGAAAGTCCTAGCTCAGGTACTAGTCCTCTTTTGGACTCCTTCTATACTCAGGCTGCTGAAAGTGGCTTCATCAGGTCACCAGGGGCAGTGCTGGTGAGGAGAGAACAGAAGACATGGCTCCCAGGGAGCTGCATGTGGGGTCGGGAGGGGAGGATCGATACGAGGGGCTTTAGCCTTCCCAGTGGATGGTCTTGTCTATTGTCTATCAAACAGTGGTGCAGCTAGTGCTACCATGGAGCAAGGTGGCTCAGTTGAACCTGGGGTCTTGACCTCTATGACAAAATTTTCAGAGTTGGCAGAATGGCAATGGGAGAGAGTAGGGCCAGGAATTTGCCCCAGTCTCCATTAATAGCAATTTGTTGCCAGCAAGGCTGTTCTGCCCAGGCAGGAGCTCCCTGCTCCATGTTGATCATCTGTTAATTGGGAAGTAGGGAACCCCTGCTTGCAGCAGTTCAGTGTGGGCACGGGTTCCCTGCTCCCTGACAAATAGCTGATGAATTATGACCAGGTTTGTCCCACCTACACCAAATCCTGGGGACTACTCTTCTTCCACCGGGGAGTAAACCAGCCCTCCCTCCAACGTCCATATTTGTGGATCTACACATGCAATTGGATACATGTGAACCCAAAGCCAGGTCTCTAGCTCCGCATGTTTCTGGAGCTGTCTCTGACGCTGGTAGGGTTACCACCTCTTACAGTTTGACTCTGAAACGCCCATAGGCCAAAATGGGAGTCTAGGGGTGAAACCACAAGAAGTGGCAACCCTAGACACTGGTGACCTGGTGGATCCACCACACTCAAACATGAGAATACAAGGGCTACCATTACATGAAGAAGCAGCTCTAGAGTCACAGGGTATTGGTAACGGTCAAAGGCTCCGTGTACTCCAAGCACTGTACAAATGCATTACAAATTCCATCAGTAGCTAGGGATGTGCATGTCATTTTCGTTATTACAATAACGATAACGACAATTGTTTTTGTTATCATTATTGCAATAATGAAAATGACAATTGATAACAACAATGATAACAAACAACAATGTCATTACCGTTGTTGTTATTATTAGTGCTGTGGCAGTTGGGTTTTGGAGGCAAAATGTGAAGAGGGGAGGAGACATCTCGGAGCCCTAAACAGGGTTGAACTCTTGAACTGTGCTTGTGTTGGGAGGGGCGAGCAGCTCAGTAGTATCTGATGGATGTACCGTTGGCCAATGAGCAGTGCAAGCAGGCCCCAGCAGTCTCATGGCACTCTGTGATTGCTCAATGCCTGCTGCCTCCCCCAACCAATCAGGGGGGCTCTGGGGGAGGGCACTGCAACCCTTTATAATGGGAGGGCCAGGCTTTTTCTCTCTGTTCTGTGAGAACTCTGCTTGTCAGGTTGCGTTTACAGAATTGTGGTGCTTGCACACAAATTGTGGTGCTTGCACAAATCCTCCCTAGTCCTCATTGTATTACCACCAATACCTTTCCTTCCTCATACCCTACATTTTACCTTCTCCCTTTCCCTGTCCTTCTCCCCCTGTACATTATATATAGATAGGTAGTATAGATTAGATATATATATATATTATATACATATAATATATGTAATATATTTCTATAACTTATAATATAATTCTATAACTTAAAATAGTTATATAGATAATTGATTAGATAATAGATAGTTTTCCTTTTCCCATCCCCTGCCTCCCTTAGATTTAGATAGATATTAGTTGTGTACATATAGAGAGGGATTAGGTATAATATAAGTATTTAGGCTTGTCTGTTTTATATATGCATGATACCAATACGAATAACAACAACAAAAATGACATTGTTGTTTAACAATAACAAAAATGATATTTTTTAATAATGAAAACAATAGTATAGAATAGAATTTTATTTACGGCCTAAGCCAAAAACTTAATAAAAATAAAAATATTACATAATCCTTATATGTGGAATAAATCACATTTATAAGAATAACAAAATAGACAAAAATAAAAATTAAAAACACCTTAAAACCATTCCGCATATTATTATTGTACTCAAATCATTTGATGAGGATTCCTGACAACAGCACCCCAATCTGTTGCACACATGGACCCATTTGTTCCTGAAAACATCTCTTTTACCACGGCACTGCAATGATCTTTCATGTAACTTTGAGCTTCATCTTCTTCCTTATGCCGTGAGCTGCATAAATAAACTTTGCCAGAGTTAATACTGTATTTTTATCCGTAACTTGTAGGATGCTTTTTGTTTTCCAGTATACAGTAGAACCCTTATTACTTCCTTCCAAGGGTATTAGCCATTTCTCCCTTTCTTTCTCATAGAACGGACATTCCCACATTACATGAATTATATCCTCCACTCTACATATTGCATAAACACAATCTTTGTGCCATCGGCCTCTTTAGCCATCTACTCTCTTGGACTTCCGATTCCATCTGTGAAAAGTGCATACTCGTAGTAGCGTGACGCAATTGATATTGCGGAATCATCAGGTAAGCAGCCGGAGACTCAAGAGGGAGATTATATTTATTTATCAAAAGATGTTTCTGTTCTCCTACTTTTGCCCTATCAGACTGTATAGAGCAATCAGTGAGTCTCTGAGTAATAGCTCTCTGCCTGATGGGGTGGGGATCAGGTCAGGGCCTGCTAATGGTTGCACTAAGCCAATTTCTTCAATTCCCTTTTTGACCTGTTCCACCCATGTATCTTTCCCCCTCATAGGGCCTTCCATCTCCAAATCAATGCGCTTTGGAAAGCGTATCGGGGAGAGAGATCTTAATTTTAGCCAGTAGGTGAGAACTCTTAATCTTGCTTTCGTGGCCACTCTTCTGGTTCCTGTTTCTATCCTTACTAAAGCCCGGGAGGTAGATCTCTGTACGCCCAATAATTTCCTCAGAAAAACTGCTTGCATTTTTTCCACCAATTCACAGGCCCTAGGATCTAAGCCCCACAATTCAGCCCCATACAATAGGGTTTCTTCCATCTTCACCTCTGCGATTGTTAATGCCTCCATGCATGTGTGTTTCTCACAATGATTATGCAGGGCTAAGATCCCTCCCTCTACTTGCATGGCTTTTGCCTGAGCCCTTGCAACATGGTCAATCCGTGTTAGATTCTTATTAAAGGTGACTCCCAAGTAGGTAAAGGTCTTCACTACCTCCAGCTTTTCTCTTCCAATTACCCATCCTGGCATTTTCCTGGAGCCAAAGATCATAACTTTTGATTTGGCACCATTTATTTTCAGGGCATTAGCCTCAGCATACACCTCCAAGGCATTTAAGATTTTTTGCAGCCCTATTTTCATTAGGGAGAGAAAAGCCATGTCATCTGCATATAATAAGGAAAACAACTCTCCCTCTACTTTTCTTGGGTGATGATGGAATTTACTTGATAGGCTTGGTACTAAATCGTTTATGAATAGATTTAAGAGTATCGGAGCGATCACGCAGCCTTGTTTGACACTTCTTCCGGTGAGGAATGTATCTGTTTGCTCTCCCTTCTTCCCATATCGGACTGTCGATGAGGTATTGCTATAATATGACTGTATAATGAAGACAATAATGAAAAATGAAAATGACATGGGGGCCTGGTGCACATTCCAAGTCAGTACCCCACACACTTTTTAATTTTAATAAGCTGTGTGTTTAGCTCTTCTGGGTGAAGAACATACTTTAACCAGGGGAGTAGAAACATTGTTTTAAAGGGGGATTTCTACCACTTGCTAAAGCATGGGTCAAGCATGTTAGTGTATTTCAGAATAATTTACACTGAACTGAAGAAATGTATGAATAC
>QEPC01004073.1:2061148-2072118 GCA_003113815.1 Sphenodon punctatus | reverse complement strand
GGCAGAGGCAGCAGTGGCGGCGGAGACAGAGGCAGCAGCGATCCAGGCGGCGGCGGCAGAGGCAGCAGTGGGGATCCCGGCAGCAGCGGATGGAGCTGAGCGGCTGGAGTCGGCGGCGGTGGTGGTGATCCTAGAGCGTGGTCTCATGGCGATTCAAGTAGGTCCCATGTGCTGATGGGACCAGCTTTATAAAGGCCGCGCAAGCCCCTGATTGGCTTGTGGCCTCAATAAAGCTGGTCCTTGATTGGCTCACCACCAAGGAAGGGAAATCCCGTGGGGATTTCCCCAGTTTCTGTGAGAATCCTGCCGAGGGCAGGATTCTGCGCAAATCCCGCGAATCGCGGCAGCGCAGAAGACTCGGGGCCCTGCCCACCGCTCTCCTCTCCCTTCCACCTCGCTCCATCCTGCCATGTTCCCCTGCTGCTGGGTGCTCTTTAAATCTTCCTCCACTGCCTGTGTTCTTGCTGGTTGCCTGGCAGCGACGGTCATGCTGGTTGCTGGAGTTGCCCGTGAAGATGTCTATGAACCGACCCTGGTGGTCCACGACTGCCTGCAGCTGCAGAGAGTGGTACCTGTGTCTGTTGACATATTCCATGGCCTCCTCAGCGGATGGGCAGAGGATCTCAATGTGGGTGCCGTCCACGGTGACTATGCAGTTGGGGAACCCTCCAGCCGTGAACCCGGCCATCACGGTCTCCTGGTCCACCAGCTGGATCATGCGGTCCAGGAGCATGCCCTCCACCACCTCGCAGACATCCCACAGGATATCAGCAATGGTGCTCACCCCCACACCGAAGTGCTGCGAGATGGCTCGGCAGGAGTCGGGCATTGCTAGTGCCCAGACCCCAATGGCCACCCGCTGGACCATGGGGATGGGGATCCACATGTGGGTGTGCTGTCACTCCAGCCAGGGTGTTAACAGCTCAGCAAGTTGCAGGAGGATATGCCTGTCCATGCGGAAGTGAGCTCTTCAGGCTGCCTCATCCCACTGGTCCAGCGCCCTGGCCCACCACCCCTGTGCCCACTCCATGATCCATACCCGCTGGTCAATGGGAATAGCAAGCTGGGCAGCGTGGCCCATGGTTTCCCTCCACCACTGGAGGTGGCTGGCCACCTCTCGGAGCACTGCAGCCCACTGCTGGGTGTGGAGGAGGGCCTGCCTGGCCATTCCGGTCACCCACTGTGCCCTGAGCTGGGCTAGGGAGTGACTGTGCCTGTGGTGGGCTCACTGGGCTGTAGCAGGCCATGCTCCAGGCCATGCTCATTCATAGCCGGGCGGCCAGGTGCACCTCTGCAGTCTGGATGTGCAGGAGGTCCATGTGCGAGTGGTACCACTCTGTGCAGACCACTAGGTGCATCCCGCAGGTGCCCAAGTGCCCCAGATCCATGGCAACCGGTGCCCCGGGTGGGGTGGGGCCGCACCCGTTATAGGCTGGGGCGGGTGTCACCTCACCCCCTGTTCATGACCTGCCTACCAGTCAGGGGCCCCCAGTTTAGTTCTCCCCCCTCTCTGTGTGCAGCCTGGCCACCTACACAGCCTGTCTGAATGAAGGGGGCCCTGCCCTGGCTGTGTCCTTCTTTGGCTGTGTTCACGGGCCCCGTGGGTGCCAGCATTCCCATGGGGTGGTGTATCACCGGCTGTTGGAGCTTGGTCACTTTCTGTGGCCCCCAGCTGCCGACTATGGTTTGTCGGAGCCCACTGGGGCAGAGCTAGCGGTGCTGGCTGGTGTGTGGGCCCGTTCCGATGTGCAAATGGGGCTCGCCGTGCAGGATTCATTCGAGGCGTACTACCTGGTCGCCCACCACATGGCAGCACTGGGATACCATCGGGGAATGCTTCAGTGGCCGCACTTTGTTCACCTGGCGGGTCACCTGGCCCCGGGACCATTCATGGCCCACTGAAGCTGGCTGTGAGGCCTTCTGTGCCTTCAGGGCCCCGGTGGCTGGCCCCGCTGTGGGCTCCTGACTCCGCCCTACAGCCATGGGCCACTGCCCGCTCCCTCCATGATGTCCCAGTCTCACTGCTGTGCTGCCTGCTTCCCGGGGTTCCTCTGCCCCTGCCTGTGGCTCCGGGCCCCCTCCGAGGGCTCCCCCTGTCTGCCTCTGCAACTGGTGTTCCCCTCCATGACTGCCTTCTCCAGGGGCCAAGTCCTGATCCCCGAGCCACCTCCCAGCTCCCTGGGGTGCTGCAGACCTTCCTCGGCTGCCCGCAATCCCTCCTGTGCCCGTGTCCCCCACCTTGGATGACTCTGTGACCACGGGGTTCTTGGGCCCCCGGACTTCACCTCCCGGCATCCTCCCGGGTGTGTATGTGTCTTTGTGTGTGTATTTGGGCCGGCTGCATGGCTCAGACTCTCCTGCATCCCCTCCATTGCACCCTCGGCGGCGCTTGGGGTGCCTGGGTGCCTCCTGGACCATTCCCAGGCTGCTACCTGTTCCATGTGGCCTCTTCCGGTGCCTGTGATCTGACCATGCAGGGACCCCCCATTCTGGGACTTCCTGTGTGGCTCTGGGGGTGCCCGTGCCAGCTGCGCTGCTGTGGGGTTGCTGGATGCCTTTCCCCGTGTCCTGGCCGGACCCATGGCCATCCCTCCCCTCTTCCCTGTCCCTGCCTCCCCTCCCCCCTGTGCCTGTTGTGCCTTGTGTGTTGTCCATCCCGCTGTGTCCCCCCTTCCCTTCCTTTGCTGTCTGTGTGTGTGTGTGTGTGCCCAGGCGTGTGTTTGTGCTGCATGTTGCACTGTGACCTCATTTTCTCTGTGGCTGTTGTTTGTGCTGCCTCAGTGGCTCTTCTCCCTTCTCTCCCTTCCTTCCCATTTCCCTTGTGTGGGCGTTCCCTGTGGGCGCTTTTGGCTTCTTTTGCCCTCCGGTGGCCATGTCTGCCTCCCGCCCCTCCCCGGTGCCTTCTGGGTGTTTTGACCATGGCCAGGAATCGGCATCACATCTATTGCATCACCCCGGACCGTGGTCCATGTGTCTGATTCCCTGCCGTGGTCCAGCTCCCGTCACATCTGTTCGGGGCTTTCCTTGACCACGGGGGGTGGTTGGATGACTCGTCACTACTGGGAATCCACTGTGGTGAATCAGGACCGCGTAACGTCTGAAATCACCCAATAATGCACATGACTAAAGGTACAATCCGGATCTATTGAAGCCAGGAGGAATTTTGCTTTTTCAGTGGGACCAGAATTGCAGTGTTAGAAACCAATAAGACTTGTACTCGTAAATGAAATACTTTAAAAAATATCCCCCATTGCTCTAATGCCAGGGGTCACACAGACTTCAAAAGGAATGCTCACATGAGGTCGGTGAGGTCACAGGATCAGGCCCTTAAATAATAAAGTACAACAGCTGGAAATCAACATTACTGAAAAAATCAATATCTAGTTAATCTATGGTTGATATATTGGTATCGTCAAAATAATTCATAGGGAAAAATGCTGTTTTATTGGCAGCAAAAGTTTGAATTGAGCAAATGCTCAGTACCCAAAAAACCCTTATATCTAAAACAAAGTAATGTTTTTTCAAGCTAGTCTCCTTGGAATGTATTGCAGAAATCACACCATAAATGGCTGCTTCCTGGAGCAGCTTGTCTTGGAACCCACAAGAGGAGAAGCTGTTTTAGATCCTGGCCTAACTGGAGCAGAGGGCCTAGTGGAAGGGGTAACAGTGGCAGAGCCACTTGCTAATAGTGTTCACAATGTAATTCAATTCAACATGCTAACAGGTAGAGGCTAACTATTAGGGATGGGCATTTTGGATTTGGATTGATCTGTAATGGCCCAGATTGGCCCATTATGGACCAATCCGAATTACATCCTGCCAGTTCCAGATCCGGCATTCCAGATCTGGATTCCACCGCCCACCCCCAGGGCCCTGGAGTGTTCTTACCAGCCTCAGTGGGAGCCTTAATTGAAGCTCTGCCAGCCTGCTGCTGTTGGGAGGTGGGGGAGGGAGAGAGCTCCTGGCAGGCTCCCTCACTGTGGTGCACTGCCAAGTTCCCGGCTCTGGAGTGCGCATGTGCAGAATGGCTGCAGGGGACATTTGTGCTTGCACAGCCATTTTCTTAAATGTCAGTGGCAGTGTCACCACCATTTTGGAAAAGGGCAGCCAGTCTGCGCATGTGAAAACTGGCTGCTACGCATGCACAGAATGGATGCCCTTTTCCAAAATGGCAACACTGCCAAGGCCCACCAGCATTTTGGGAAAGGGATGAATATGTGCAAAACAGCTCCATTGGCTATTTTGCACATGCAGACTTACACTGCTGCACATGCGTGTGCACATGTGAGATCCACGGAGCATGAGATCCGCCGCAATGTTGATAAATACAAGGTGATGCACATAATAATTTTCACTTTACATACACAATGTAAAGTGAAGCTTTACATTATAGGTACATGTAGGTTCTGATCTGGGTGTAACCACTCAGGAGAAAGATCTTGGAGTCATTGTTGATAGTTCCTTGAAAACATCTGCTCAGTGTGTGGCAGTAGTCAAAAAGGCAAATTGAATGCTAGGCATTATTGTGAAAGGAACAGAAAATAAAAGGAAAATATAATATAAATCTTTGGTATCATCCCAACTTGAATATTGTGTGTAGTTCTGGTTGCCCCATCTCAGGAAAGATATACTAGAACTGGAAAAAGTTCAGAGAAGGGCAACAAGAATGATAGAAGGGCTGGATCGACTTCCATATGAGGAGAGCTCAATAGGTTGGGGCTTTTAACTTGGAGAAGATGCCATTAAGGGGGGATATGATAGAAATGTATAAAATCATGAGTGTTGCAGAAAAAATAAATAGGTAACAGTTGTTTGCCCTTTCTCACCGTAAGAGAACAAGGAGACACTTTCTGAAGTTAAATGGTGGCAAATTTAAAACAAACAAAAGAAAGTACTTTTCACTCAGAAGAGGCTGTGAAAGCCGGCACCATAACTAGCTTCACACAGAAACTAGATACATTCTTAGAGGACAGAGCCATAAATGCTTGCTAGTTGGGGCTGAAACCCCTGGTAGCTGCGAGTGGATAGCAGGAGAGGGGTCACACCTCCATGACTTGTACTTCTCTCAAGCTACTGTAGCTGGACACTGTCAGAGACAGGATGCTGGGATGGATGGATGATGGGTCTGACCCAGTATGGCCCTTCCTATGTTCTTGTATGCAAATAAAATTCTAACTCTCCAAGTTATTTTTATTGTACTGTGAAAGCCATATTTGGCAAGAACAGCTATCAAATGTTTTGTTTTCACATCCAGTTGGGTTTCAGAAACTCCAGTTTAGTTCCCCATCCCCTTCCCCCATAGCTAAAAAAATTCAAATTTGGTCTTTTATAAGAAAGAGGCATAGGTCACAATTCATAGTAAGTGGTTTGTGGATCATGACCATTAACTGTAGCTTGTATGGTATGCGATCTCTATCCTCACTTTTCAATAAACCGGCATGACTTTTCAGTAGCTAACTTAAGCAAAATGAGTACAACCTGGGCTCCGTTAAACACAACAGGAATTTAGCCTTTGATTTTGATGGAATCAGGATCGTACCCTGTGTAAGTGTTCCATATGCCTTTAGAGGAGTATCTGTACAGTAGAATGGGTGAAGTTGCATGGCATTATATTTATAATAAAGAATTTGGGTTATTTTTAACATACAAGATGGAAGGGAATAAATCTACACTGGCCCCTATGTATTCCTTGGTAGTGATTTTCAGAATTCCGCACCAATAAATTGACCTTCCATAATAAGAAATTCTTTTAGAAGACTGGACCATTTTAGAAACTGCCTAATTGCTACATTTCTTTACACAAGACACACACAATATTAAGTGGTAGATAAATACAGCTATTTATACATATATGAGTAAATAGTGAACATAGCTTCATTTGTAGAGATCTGTTTTGAATGGTTCTGGACATGGGATAAAGTGCCCCTTTGTATTTAGTCCCCATTAATGGGAATCTCTTAAAATTCCTGAATGGTTTTCCTTCCCATGTTATCTTGTTCTTAACTGGCTTTTATTGACACAAAGCATCAGTCTGAAGCTCTAGCTTCCCATCCTCTTCCATTTACCCCCTCCTGCTCTTACTTACATTCAGGATTTCTGCTAATTAGCTTCAGGTGGAACAGGATCCCCTAAGAAGATTTGTTGGCTTCCTGATTGTAAAGTGACAGTGTTCACACCTATAGAATTAATTTCTTCACCTTTAACTCATTACTCCCTGTACATGGAGTCTGAGTCTTGAGTGACCAACTGCTTCATTTAGTCTTTGCTCTTGCAAATTTAATGTTTGGAGAACTTTGGCTGGATCTTGTGCCAGGGTTTAAGGAGTTCAACTCCCGTTCAACTCCCACTGAATGGGAGTTCAACTCCCGTTGTCTTCACTATGGACAGAGGGTACTTGGCACACCTCATGAGGCTCTTGTTCATTGCTGGATTCTGGATTGGGCTCTTGTTGGCTGTCATACATATTTAAAATAGGATTAATTTTTTTGAAGAGCCTCAAGGTGTAGTATGAGAGCATTTGTGCCATGGTGGCCCATTTATTGCAATGCTAAACTTTTAAAATATTTATTTATTTTTACATTTTTACTCCACCCTTCTCTGAAGCCTCACGGTGGCTCACAACATCATTCATTCATTCATTCATTCATTCATTGTATGGCTGAAGGCTGTCACAACACAAACACAGGTAAAATTGCAAAAGAACATAACAATACACAGTCCACTAGCACCATTTGAAATATACACCTAAGGCTTCACAAACCACCTTCTTTTCTTGAGCGGCCGCTGACAAAAATTTGATTATCAAATAAGTAACATACCCATCGGACATTAAAACCTGTAGATAGAAATCTGAATCTCTGCCTGGAAATTTATTTAAGACAGGCAGGTCCCAACAGATTAGTCCGATAGTCGGAATATAAAGATCAATAAAATATGCATAACAGTTTCAACCATTCCCTCACACCTGGGGCAATAACAATTTTCAAAAGGTATCCCCTGGAAGCATCCCTCCAAGACTGTGGAGGGGAAAGAATTGAATCTCATCCAGGCAAACAGTTTCCGTGAATGAGCGGCTCACAACATCAAAATTAAAAAAATCAAAATATAAAATACAATAATACATTTAAAATTCTTTAAAGCCTCATCATTCCACTCCCCCAACCATTTTCCCCTCACCTGCCACTCACCAATCCTCCCTAAACACCTCTACCCAATCCCAATGAACCCTATTCCTGCCCGCCAAATACCTGTCCCCAAAAAAGGTCTTATCTCCTACAGAAGATGAACAGGCTCGGACTTAGGCGGAACCCCCTCCAAGGGGAGGGAGTTCTATAATTGTGGGGAATGCCCTCTCAGTGTAGTAACGTCACGGGTAGCTGGTACTCGCAAGAGGGCGCCCTCAGCCATCCTCAGATGCCGTGATGGGACATATTGGAAGAAGTGGTCTTTCAGATATCTGGGGCCCAGGCCATTTAGGGCTCTGTAGGTTAAAACCAGCACCTTGAATTGTGCCTGGAAAGCTATTGGCAGCCAGTGCAGACTCCGGATCACTGGTGTAATGTGCTCCCAGTGACCAGTCCCCAAAAGAAGACGGGCTGCCACATTCTGCACCAACTGCAGCTTCCAAACAGTCTTCAAGAGCAGCCTCGTATAGAGACTAGGGCTAAGAGTGTTGCAAAACTTTCTTTGCATTTTTACATAACCAAAGAGAGAGAGTTATTTTATTGGAGACAAAGTAGTTCAGATGATATCTTTTATTGGACCAACTTTTGTTGGTGAAGGCATGCAAGCTTTCAAACCACACAGAACTTTTAATCAGGCAATGGATACGACAGAACTTTCTAGATACCTCACCAACAAAAGTTGGTCCAATAAAAGGTATCATCTAAATTACTCTATCTCCATCTATTACTTTGGGGACCAACATGGAAACCACACCCTATCTCTAGACTCCCATGGAAGCTATTTTATTATCTCTGTGGTGCCTTTAAGGCTTGATCCAAAATCTATTGAAATAACTGGAAAGAGTTTGACTTATCTCATCAGGCTTTGGATTGGAACTTTCATCAAGTTTTTCTATCATGTTTTGCTTATGTGACCTCATTTTGAGACTTAAACATAATTCTGAGACTCCAGACAACAACAACGTTATGTGAAGTTATAGCTAATATCAGTTAGAATCATAACGCCTCTGCAGATGGCATAACTCTACTTAGGGTATTGGCCCAACAGTATGCAAACCACTGTCTTAGATGTACAGCATACTTTGCAAACATGTAGGAAGCTAAAATGTTTGTCCTCATGAGCTAGCAATTTAAGACCACAATGGTACACTTGGATCAGTCTGGACATAAGAGTTTCCCATCAGGGAATCTCATTCAATAAAATTGTGCCTGGACGCAGTGTATTGCAATGCTATGCCTAACTTTAGCACACATAGTGAAAGCAATCCTAGAGTAGGTATGAGCAAACAAGTTTGGAGAGATCAGATCAGCAGCAGAGTATGGACTTGGGTGTGTTTGTGGGGGAACTTAAAACAGAGAGAGATGGATGGTGGCTTGGTGTTTGGGAAAGATGCTGTTTCATACCCAAGGACAGTATGAGAAGAGACACAGTAAAGATGAGGGAAAGGGGGGAATTTAATTTGTGTGTGTGATAAGTGGCTCTGACAAATTAATTTGGAGACCAGATATAGCAATATGCTGTACACTAAAAATCCCACTGGCTTCTGCCATTTTAGACTGCTAGAAATTTTCACCAACTAATGTGTTGACACTTTTAATCTAATGCTGCTCTGAAAGGCACAAATCAGTTTTATTTTTGAAACAATACGATCATTTTAATGACTGTAGTTTATTGGATGGAATGGTTAGAGCTGTTGCTTTTCAGAAGACCAAAGACTCTGCACCACTGGTTTCAAAACATTTTGGCCCAATTGGCCACTTTAAATCCTCCAAAAATCTCATAAGCCACTATGCACTTGCTGGAGATTGTAGCAGTCCAGTGCATGCCTAGTGCAGGTTGACCCTCTACTAGCACCTTGGCCATCTCTAGGGATTGGAGGTCAAGGATGACCACAACGTTTATGTCTGGCTGAGGCTCCCACCTTAGAGGTGGCTGTGGCATTAGGAGGGCATAAGTCAACTTGGCTGCAATTGAACTGGTTGAAGACGCCTTAGTTTAGGAACTACTGCTTTACACTGATAGTTTTATGACTTGGAGGTCGTGATCTTGCAAACGCTTAAGTGCTTAGGTGCAAAGGTATTTTCAGAATTAGGGCCTAAACCACTTTGAGCAGTTGAAGCTTATTCTCCATTTAAAAGGTTAATATCCTTCTATTTCTGAAATCTCTTCTGGCTTTCTCACACACAGAGTCAATAACTTCAGAAATTCATAACTTCAAACCTTCTTACTACTTTGCTAAAGTAATGGAGTGCCTAAATTCAGCTAATTGTAGCTTTGCATTTTTAAAAAAATGGTGAAAGCTAGATATGCAAATTTCCTTTAAAATATGCATGGTTAAATTCTGCTATAAATTCCATTCAGGGTTTCTGCTTTGTATATTGTTCCAAGTCAATATGTCTGTGGTGCAAACCACCCACTGTGCAAGTCTACTCAGTCAGCTACTAGGAAAGGTGAAAAGTTTAATTATGAGCATTTATATATTCTGGGGGGGAAGTAAAATAAGACAGAGCTCTAATTTTTTATCCCCCCCCCTGCCATTTTTTATGTAAGATGGAAATATAATTTTACACTGTTTTACACTGACGTGTCTGTGATAAGAGAAGAGCTTCTAATGCTTGCCCTTATCTTATTTGAGGTGTTGCTACTAGGGCGGAGGAGAGATTGCAGATAAATGGTGAATTCCAACAACCAATCTGATGGATTCCTGTACTAAGTTTAATTTCCTAGGGAGGAAAGGAGATGATAAAATGAGACTCAGATTTCAGAAAGAGCTTGTTTGTGTCAGCTGGTAGTATCCATGCAAGTAGCGTTGGCTAGAATATAGATGGTAATTTCAATGTCCAATAAACACAAGCATCCTGTGCTTCTAAATGTATATGGTGTTTGTGACAGGGTCAAAGGAAAACCTGTTGCCCAGACCCCTGAACAAAGGATAAAGGAGGCTCAGCTTGGATGGTGAGGACAGGCTGATAAAGGGTGCTGGCCCTTGAAGGAGACAGAGTGAGCTGGGCCAGAGAGGCTAAAAAGCTGCAGTTGAGTGATTGAGGCAGCTGGCTACAAAAGGCTGGTGAACACAGAGTAAAGGAGGTTCAGTGGAGATGGAACATTGGAGAGAGACGCTGTGATCAGAAGCCCTGCTAGGCAGCACTGTGGAGAAGCCTGCCAGCCTAAGAACATAAATAGGGCCTTACTGATGGTCCATCAAGCCCAGCATCCTGTCTTCGACAGTGGGCAATCTCTTTCTCCTGAGAGAAGTACCCAACAGGTCACAAGGGGCAATCCATTCCCTGTTGTTCCAGCCCCCAACAGTAAGAGGTTACAGCCCTAGAACCTACTTGGTTAATAGCCATTAATGGACCTATCCTCCAAGAACTTATCCAATCCCTTTTTAAAAGTAGCTGTACTGTTGGCCTTGACCACTTCCTATGCAGTAACATCCACAAGTTAATTGTGTACTGAGTAAAAAAACTCTCTTCCCCCCCCCCACCCCAGCCTGGGACTGCCGCGAACAGAAGTTCTACAGAACTCCAGGACGGAGCAGCCAGAGCGCAGGTAATGATCGATTCCCCATCCCTCCCTCCCCCACCCTGCTGTACCCGACCTTCCCTCCCTCCAACTTCCCCCCCATCCTGCGCCCACCTTCTCTGCAGTGCTCACCCATCCCCCCATCTTGCACCCACCTTCCCCCCTCCATCCATCCATCCCCCCATCCTGCGCCCACCTTCCCTGCAGTGCTCACCCATCCCCCCATCCTGCACCCACCTTCCCTGCTCACCCTTCCCCCC
>QEPC01004073.1:2017810-2043676 GCA_003113815.1 Sphenodon punctatus | reverse complement strand
GGGGGGGACAGAGAGGGAAAGGGGAAAGGAAAAACCTATAGGGTATATCTATTTGTCTGTCTGTCTGTCTGTCTTATCTATTTTATCTATCTAATCTATATACCTAAACCTATCTCTATCTCTATATATGTACCATGGGGAGACCGACAGGGGAAGGGAAAATAAAGGGTATAAGAAAAGGTAAGGTATAACACTGAGGGCTGGGGAAGATTTTTAGGGGAAGCACCAGAGTTCTGTAAACGCAACTTGACACAGCAAGAGCTAACACAGAACAAGAGTCAAACAGTCTGGCTCTGTAACATAAAGGGTTGCAGTGCGCTCTTCAGAACCCCCATGATTGGTTCTGGGGTGCAGGAGGCATTGAGCAATTCCAGGGTGCCATTCAACTGCCTGGGACCTGCTTGGGCTGCTCATTGGCCAGCAATTACATCCATCAGGTCCTTCCCCTCCCATCACAGGCCCAGTTCAAGAGTTCAACACTGTTTCTGGCTCCGGGATGTCTACTCCCTCCTCCCTTCTCCACATTTCCCTCCAAAAAACACCTGTCAGGAAATAACAAAATCAATAACAACTTTCGTTATCATTATTGATTTTGTTATTTATCTACATTATTGTTATTGCAGTAACAATAATGAAAACAAAAAATTCATTATCGTTCTCAATATAATGAAAATGAAGTGCACACCCCTGACTCAGAATGGAGCTTGCTGTCAGCTTCCATAAGCAGCCTGGGACCAGCTTGGATTCAGCCCTAACTGTTGGAGTTCAGCAGTAGCAACCAGGGGGACAGCAGCTCATGGAAGAGCCAGGATATCCTAGTGGGGCTGAACCCCATTGTCCCAATGGAGGAGCTGTTCTTCCTAAATAAGATGTAGCCCAGTGTTGTCATTCAGAGGCTGTACAACTGGTGTGGTACAGTCAAGAGAGTGGAGGATTTGGACCTAGGTTCAAATCTTGAAATGGCCTTGGGTGAGTTACTACCTCTTAGCCTTGGTTTCCATATATAACATTTGCCTGGTTCAGAGGGATGCAGTTGTGGGGACTGATGAGATGATTGCAAAGCACTTTGCACACTTACAGCAGAAGTTTCCTAACTATGGGTTGGAATTCCATGGAAAGCCTTGCCATCTGAAGATGGGGCTGCGTCTATGATTGACATTTGGATTACTTTGCATGACTTGCTGTCTGGGAAGTATTATTTAAGTCTCAAAATAGGATCACGCAGGAAAAAAGTTTTGGAACCACTGCTTAGATGGGACTATAAATGCTAGTTTTTATTATGTGTATGCTTCTGGCACCATAAACTTAACTCAGGATATTCAAATAATTGTCCTAAAAAGACTTGGGGTGTGAAGTGCAGGTGGGGCACCTACATAATAAAAGAAGGCACTTGATTTCTCCAGTTTACTACATCCAAAGTAATCTGCAGGAGTATTCTGGCAATGAGACTGTGCTTGAGTTATATTTGGCACTATGTGAATAATACATAACCATTTGGCAATGGCATATTTCCTGTTTGCCTGACTTTTTTATATTCTACCCCTTTGTCTGAATGGATAATATATTTGGTCATTGTTCTGCAGGGCAACTATGGGGCTCTGGGGATGAAAGCAATTACCTAATGAAACCTAGCAGTGCACAGTATATTTTATTAGGATTAAGAGCTTGTAAATCAATATTCTAGTTCAGAGAGCTTCAGGAAATACCTGCCTAGAGGAAAATTAGGAAGGGTAACTTGATCGGGTATTTGTAGATTTGCTTTTCTGTTTGTTGAATGTCTCCGAGAGACGAGCTTACTGCCAACCAATTTATTTTTTTAGATAATAACAGGGACTGTCTAGAAGTACATTCAGAAGGAAAACACAGTAATTAATTTGTCACTGAAACCTGAGGGGTCCTCTTCCACATATAGGTGATAATGAATGTTTTGCATGTAATTAGCAGGAATAATTAGCACATTCCCGGTAACAAATAGACTGATTGGGCCTCTCCAAACAAAATTAATTGTTGTGCTAACACAGGCAATTGTCTGTTTATTATCTGACAATATCCCCTGTTTGCGTTAAAGCCTCCTTCAGACCTTGGCGGCTTTGCTCAAATAGGAGTGAGGAATCTATAAAATTGCACCACCACAGTCCATCTGCTGCTCAGAAATTTCAAGAACACCAAGGGACTTGTTTGTCAAAACTCGTTAAACAATTTGTAAGCTTGAACATGTGTTTCACTCTATTAACAAATGAATTGTTCAAATCAACTGAGTGGTTAACCCAGCAAAACCATACTAATCAATCAAATACTGACATTTCAAACTCTGGGTATGTCCAGAGATTTTTTTGCCTCTGTAGAAAGTAAGACACGGCAGTAAAGAGTGATAGCAAACCCTCTGATAAAGTTGTACAAAGCAAGACTGGAGCATACAACAAAATGTGACTCAAAGCATCTTTATTCCATCATAGGCTGCAAATTTCTTTAAAATAAAATAAAGAAATTGAGAGAGGGTGATGGCTGAGTTGGTCCTGAATGTAAGAAACAGAAACAAAGTGGTTCAGATGAACTCCCTTATTGGACCAACTTCTGCTGGTTGAGCGTGTGCAAACCTTTGGACTGAACGGCTAGAGCAGAAATGGGTGTAGTATCTGGGGGTAATACCCACCTTTTTAGGTACCAGTGGGTTATTCAGGTACCAATTGAGGCCCCAGATACCTGAAAAAAACAGTAACTTCCTGTACTGATTTTTCGATTTACCAATTCCCAATCGGTATTTTGGTATACCAATCGGCATTTGGGTTGGAAAACTGAAAAACTGGCACAAAAATGTAAAAAGTGTCTGGAAGCTGATTTTCCAGAAGTTGACTTTCTATGACAGAAAACTGATAAATAAGTATCAGAATTTGATAAAATAAAAGTTAATAAATAAATAAATAAATGTCAGGACCAAAAGTAGGTTTCCTGGAATACAAGTTGACTTTCTGGGACTGGAAGTCAATTTTCCGAGACAGAAAACTGATAAAATAGGCATCAAAAGTCAGTATATCAATGAAAAATCAGTACTAAAAGTCAACATTCTGGGACTGGAAGTTGACATTTCAGGATTTTGGGTACCCAAATCAGGTTACAATTGGGTACCTACTGATTAGTACCCGACGGGTATCAGGTCAATTCGGTTGCCAGAAATTCAACAGATTACCCATTTTTGTGGGCAGGGCATCCTCTTCCATCTCTACACATGGCCTTTCCATAGGCAAGTAAAAAGATCATAACTATATTACTGACTTTACCCTGGCTCAGCCCCCCATGGATGTCATGGCACTGTGGGGGCAGGAGCATATCAGGAAAAAGACAGGGCTAACATTTTCCCTTGCCCTTTTTCTGAAGTGGCTCCGCCCACATGGAGTACAGTGAGATCACAATGGTCCATAGGAGTGGGACCACCCCTGTTACATCGGTTACATCGGGACTCGACTTGGAAGAGCAGGTCTGTGTTAGGACTGAGATCAGGCTGGTCCTGAGGCAGTTGGGCTTGCTCCTGATTTTTGTTCTACTGTGTGCAATGGCATTGACTGAAGGTTAATTGGGGAGGGTTGTGACAAAGAAGATCTCCTGCCCCTTTCTGATTTGTTCATGTCGACTTCTGAGCATTGTGATGTCACAACATTCCACAGGAGGAGAGTCCCTTTGTCCTATTATTTATTGCTTATTATTTGTTAATTAAGTTTTTATATAGCACCAGCCATGTACCTGACACTGAACTATCATAGTTAGAGGCAGGTCTCTGCCTTGATGACCATACAATCTAGGAGGGACAAGAGAGGGGAGACAAGGGAGAGGGAAATTTAGGGAGAGATGGGGATAAAGTCCCAAAGCTGACAAACTGCAGGTACATGTGCTTAGCTTGGTTGTAGTTAATCTACTAGAGACAAGGCAGAGGGGCATGTAGGAAGTTACAGGGGCTGGAAGCTGTCACTCTGACTGGGATTTGGCCCAGTTGCTGAACAAACATGACAGTGGCTGGGCCGGGGGCAGGGTGGCACATGGATGTGGGTCCACCTGGCCCATCCCCGCACTGTATGGAGTGGCCTGCCCCCCCCCCCCAGCTCGCAGGTGACCATGGCAGCCAATGATGGCCACCATGGTGCCCAGATCCCCCCACCACTCCAGACTACGGTAAGTACACCGGGCTATCAGACATGTTGATAGTCCGCTTTACTCTGGGTCCGGAGGCTGGCTCCTGACCATGGTGGAGATTAGCCTGGGCTGTGACTTGGAGATTTTCCCAAGTCACAGTCTGGGCTAGCTCCTACCACGGACAGGAGCCAGACCATGCTAACATCTGGCAGGTGCATTTGAATGTGATGGCGGCACCTGGTTGAACCCTCCTGGATGAACCCACATGGGTTAACCTGTGTCATCATCACATTTGAAAACACCCAGGGATACCTTCACCAAGTTGAGAAGTGGCAGGTGCATGTGCTTAGCTTATTTACAAGAGAAAAGGGGGCTGAGGATGAAAGGCAGTAGAGGGAGCATAAGGGAGCAGTCAGTAGGGTTGGGGAACTAGGGAAAGCCTGACAGAAGACGTAGATTTTCAAGAGAGATTTGAAAATGTCATCATGGTGCTTTGAAGGGACTAAGCGTCGCAAAGTCCAATGAGGACAAAGTCCAATGAGGATCTGCTGTTTTGCTTTCAAGCTTTTGTTAGCAACCTCGAGAGCTAAATAAACAAACAAAAGTTGGTATCTTCATGTTGGGTGTTGTGATTTTGGGCTTGCCCCCATGACCACAACATATAAGCTATGTTTTCCAGAAGCCAAGTTCCTACCAGGCCAGAAGCAAACCTTTAAGATATGGGTTGGGACTGGGAGTTTAACAAACAGGAAGATTAGCTCCTCTCCTAATTGTCAGCAAGCTTTACTGAGTTTCTTATTGAAACACTGAGGCTAGCAGCAGAGGTGGCTCCTTACCTCCTCTTGTAGACTTTGTATGTAGCTTCCCGATTGTCCATGTTGCTGTTCTTTGTGTTGGAGATCAACTGAGGATTTGGGGGCACAAGCCTTCATCCACTGAAATCAATGGCGAAACATCCATTAACTTTAATGACAGACGATGGTGTAGAACTGTGTGCTTTATTTTGGGTCGGTTAGAATTTTTCTCTTGATTTCTGTTTATTGAGCACAGAGTTGGTGAATGTATGGGATTTTGACCTAAAATGAAGTGATGGCGAGTGAGCAGGTTTTAATCACCTGTCTTTGCTGCCATTGGAAATATGCAGTTGACTGAAAGGGAAGGAGATTAGCTATTTGAATATTTACATAGGAATATCGGGAAGTGTGGTGGCTTGAAGCATAATCCTCTTTGCCTTCATTGTAAACAATGGGTGTTTTAAAATGAGTACCGCAGGAGGGGGGTGTCCGTGGCCGCTGAGTGGCATGGCTGCAGGGTGCCTACGCATGCAACGTGCATGAGGAGCGCTTCAAACAAGCAGCTCCCAGAACGGCTGCCCCGTCCATGGAGGCAGCCACCCTGGACTGCACGGGGCACTCTGGATTTTTCAGGAGTGCGCCACACGTGGCCATGAGTGGCCGTTGCGTGCATCATGGGAGGGTGCCTCCCCATGCACCACTGTCACACAAGCAACAGTGAGGGGCCATGCGTAGACTCATCTCATTTGAAAAACACCCAATGAGAGAGCTCCCATTGACAACAAGCTGCTTAAAACCATGAGTTTTTTTAAAAAAAATAAAAATCTATTTTCAGTTCTTCTGCTTATCTTCTATTTCTGATCTGCTGTTTTGCTTTCAAGCTTTTGCTAGCAACCTTGAGAGCTAAATAAACAAACAAAAGTTGATATCTTCATGTTGGGTGTTGTGATTTTGGGCTTGTGGAAACCTTTAAAATCAACAAGACTGCCCATTTTTAAAATAATGAACTGACAACCTTAAGAAATCCATGCTCAGTTACCTGCTCCACTGAAGACATCCTGTGTGACTGAAGGCAAGTAGGTGACTCAATTTCCCATATGTAAAATGTGGGTAATGATTCTACCCTACCTCACAGGGTGTTTGTGAGGATAAATAAATAAGAGATTTTGAGGTGCTTGGAATGCTAGTGTAATTGGAACCACAATAAGTACTTAAGTTAGAGAAGAAGCCTGGCATCAAGCCATCTCAGTGGGTGTTCCTAAAAGGAAATTTCAAAAAGTTCAACCCACAAAAAAAATCAGGCTTTTTTTTTTTTTTTAAAAAGGAAACAAAAAGAGAGTTGGGAAGGTGATAAAGGCATGATGGGAGGAAAGTGGCATGATGGAAGGAGCTCTGATTTGCAGTTTTTTAGCAGACTCCTTATGTCCTCTGCCTCTCTGCCTTTATGCCCAGCTCTGTCAAATCTGAGACATAGTTCTTCTCCAACTCTCCTGTCCAGGGCCTCTGTGTTCAGGACACATGTCAGATTATTACCTCTCCTCAGATCCCCCCCAACACAGGGGTTTGGACTAGATGACCCGTAGAACTCTTTCAAATCTACAGTTCTAGGAGACTCAGGCCATATCTTGAACCCAGAGGCATAATGACCCCCACTGTCTTGCCCTCTTTGCTGCACACCATCAATTTCTCCCTCTCTACTGGTTCCTTTCCCTTTGCTTTCAAGGATGCCACTGTCTCCCGTATCATTAAGAAAACCACTCTTGACCCCTCTAATGCCTCAACTACTGCCCCAACTCTTTCCTCTTGTTCGCTTTCAAGCTCCTGGAATGTGCTGTCTACACCCATTGTCTTGACTTTGTCTCCTCCAGACTCCTCCCCCCCCATACTGAGTAGGTTTGGGTTGTCTGGACCTCATGGGGCAGCTGATTCCTGAACTCACACTGTCGCCCTGGTGCCTGAGCCCTTCTGGGTGCTGCTTCTGTTTTGCTCGCTCCTTGCCCCTCAGACTTAGGGCGGTTTAAGACAAGACGCAAATGGCGGCAGAGCCCTTTATCAGCTGCCATTGTTGCTGCTCGTCTAAATCCCCGGTGTGCGCGAACGCTGGATCTCTGCTGCATGAAGCCGGCCTGGCGATCCTGCCCCCTACAAGGCGGATCGCCGCTGTGCCGGCTTTACGCCGCACTTCCGGGTTCTTTGCCCAAGTGCGCACGTGCAGAAGGGCGCGCATGCGCACAAACACTCCACGCCGTGTCTGATGCTCTTCTGAACATCAGGCACAGCGTAGAGAGGAAGGCGGGTGCCCGATGTCGCCTTGTGAGCGGATCGTCTAAAAGCACCCTTATCCTGCCGCTCTGGCTCCTGCTACCTCATGTCTTGGCAGCCGGCAGGGTGAGCAACACTTGGGAAGCATTTGGGGTGCAGCAATCAAGAAAGAACTGGGTCTCTAGTGCCTCTACACCACAGTCCTGCTGCTCCCTGGTACACCCAATGGCAGGCTGGCTCCAGAACCAAGCACAGCTGTTGCTTTGTCACTGCTGCTGCCTCCTGCTCTCACTCCAGGAGCCTAGACCAAAGCCTCAGCTGCCAGAGCTTTTGGGGCACTCTGTCTTATGATGTCTTTGTCCCGCCCTGGGATTCTGCTGCCATGTTCTCTTTACTAGGAGGCTTGGGGTACCAGGCCAGCTTCAGCCTCCTCCCCATGGCTCCTCACCCTCCTTCAGTTCCGACCGGCTGCCAATAGGGATAGTGTTCCATCGCCTTCTCCTCTTGGGTTTCTACTATTTAACTCAGTGCTTGTTCCATAGATGCTGCAGGGGAGCCGACCCTGTCAGAGAGATACATTATTGCCTCTTTAAAACAACTTACTTTCTGGATGTATTTGACACTATTTGCCTTAGTCTCACTGAAGCACCGGAACACCATGGTAGGCCTCAATTTTCTAGCTACTCACTCTGGAGTAGTCAATGAGAAAGGGGTGTCAGGACTGTGACTGTGTGAATAACAATCAGACCCTAACATGGAGGGTTTTTTTTTTTTTTGGTTGTTCCAATCAGCGACTTCTGTGAGTGTGTTAACAGAAGAGCAACAGAGTTAAACTAATGGCCTGGGTATATAAAGAGAGGGAGAATAAAAATTAACTTACATTTGAATGCTCAGGGTGTCTGATAAAAAGTTGTGCTAACTATTAGCAACAATTGCAAATGTAACTTTGCCAGATGTCAGGTGTAATAGCTGGAAAAGCAGAGACCTTCATTTTAATATGCAGACCAAGCGCTACCAGAAAGTTCTCTGAGGCCTTGTTCTAAGTGGATGTGCTGTCAGCAGAACTAGCTCTTCCAGTCACTGTGAATTGATTCCACCAACTCTTGGGGAATTCTTCATTCTACCAACCTGAGTTAAATATTAACGTAGTTTGTCAGTCTGTGAAATCTGTGCTACATTTTAACTGAGCAAGTGAGCATTGGATGGACCCCTCGCCCGCCCCCCCTCCAATTAAATCCCAAACACCTCCTCCTCTTCTTCTCTCCCCTCCCTCATCAAATATCCTGAATTTGTTAGTTCAGCCTTCACTGAACTGGAGTATGGAATTAATCTAGAAAGGTCGGTTTTCTGGGGTTTGACATTTGAACATTGGAGCAGATTCAAGTGTTTGGGGCATTGTAGTATTCATTTGCGAGACATGCCCTTGAATTGTTCTTGCTAAAGTATAATATATTACCAGGGCTGATCTGAACATTAAACACCAGTGCACATGACAACTGCTACCATTGGCAAGCAGAAAAGAAACTGCAAAGTGGAACTTTAAAAGTAAAATGTTGCCTGTACACACCGTGGGTGCAATGCTCCTTTGTCCAGGTGTGCAAGTGGTTTGTGGGCATGTAACTTGTGCTCTGAAGATTTGCACTAGTCATCAGTGAGTGCCAAACTCTTATTCATAAGGAGAGGCATCACTGTGTGCAGCATACCCATGGCCAGCTAATATGGGAGCGCAGAACACTTTACTGTGCCTGGGACATGTTTACAAGCGATCAAACCACACTTAAGTGGATGACTACATGGAGGGGCAATACTGAGCTTTTGGTTTGTGTGCGTGACTCTGTATGCGCAAGTGAGAAGAGGTGATCAGTGATGATGCTTGCTTAAGTTTAGCACAGCATTTTGGTGTGAGACTACAGTGTACCTTGTGCACCTGGATGAATGTGCCCTGTGTCACTTGGGTCTTTTCTCCTGTAGTTAACAGGATAAATAATGTCAGATCATAGCAATAGTAATGCCCTTTGTTTTAAGCCGGCCACGTTGCTCCTAGCTAACAATGCGGACTGATGCTTGCCAACAAAACTCTCTAAAACATTCATCCCCTGTCACATTCTATAAACCATACAAAAAGCAGCTGAGCTGGCATGGCTCTTTAATATTTCAAAGTGTTTTTTGTGTTTTTTTTAATAACACCCTCCCCCAGCCCTCACCCTGCTTCGACAACCCTCCTCTTTGTAAACCTTGGAGTTGAAACGATCTAACGCTAATTGACAATTTCCAGCAATCAAAGCAAATGACTTAAATAATTGATTGGGGAAATTGAAATAAATTTCATAACACCAGAGACATTTTGCAGGGGGGTGGATGTTTCTTTTTTGCCTCCTGTAGCCCCAAGGGTGGTGTTAGCTGCCTGAAACCACACCCGCAGGTGTGTCTTGTTGTTTAATTGGCTAACTGTCCTAGGTAGAAATTTCACCAAGGATAGCTTTATCATTTAGTATGGGAATCACTTATTATATCAAGACTGTAGAATGTATCTCCCAGCAATGTTATACTTTCAAACAATATGAGGTTGCAGACAGAAATTCACTGCATGCTAAATGTTAGTCAATATGGCTAGGAGTGAGAAGGAACAGCCTGAAGATTCAGTTTGGAAAAAATTCAATTCTTATCCAAGGCCTGCTGTAGATAAGCGATGAGAATCACTAACTTCATTGTTAAGGATCAGGGAGAGGCAAACTTGTTTTTCCAAAGGATGAAGATTGTGGTAGTGAAATTTCAACCTGTGAGGTTGTTCCCTATGGGTATTTTCAGACATGATGAGATCACGCTCAACCATGGTGGATTCCCACCGGGCGAGAAAGGTCTCGTCACGCCTGAAGGAGGAATGGAAGTTCCCCCCCAGATGTTCACCCCCGTCAATCGTGGCGGGGAATCACATTCACCACGCGATCGGCGGAACTGGCGGAGTCGGCCCCGATTGTGTGGTGAATGTGATTCCCCGCCGCGATGAAGGGGCCCGTCCCATCTGGACGGCTACCATGGCCCGGAATCCGTGGCGGGATTCCGGGCAGTGGTCAATTCGGGCGGGCGCTGCGGCTGCATTGACCACGGTGCCCACCTGTCTCCCCAGATGGTGGGCGTCAAGGGAGCATGGAGGGGCGGGGCCATGCAGGCATACGTTGCGCCGCACGGCCCCGACCCCTCCCTGATTCCCCACTGGGATCAGCCGGCACATCTTTTGGACGTGCTGGTGTGATCCCGGCGGGGAATCCCCGTGGTGATTCCGTGCCGGGTCGACTAGCGCCCCGTCACGTCTGAAATCACGCTATATCTCCAACTATACTGTTGGAGATATGATATAGGGGAAATGGAGCAGTGTGTGGCAGATTCAGGAAGACCAAGGCAAAGAGAAGATGGGGTGAGTGACTGCACAGAAGATACTGTAGAGGGAAAGTAATTGGGACAACCACTCAATGACATCCTAATTTTAGGCCAGTTCTTTTGTTTCTGGTATACACTATAGTACAGATTTACAGGGTGATTTTTAACATTTCTCCCTCTTGTGGGATGGGTGAGTCTTGAGTGCAAAATAGGTTTCAAACTCAGATTCTTTCTTTTCTGAATGCTGGAAAAAAAAAAACTGGTTGAAAATCTTGCTAAGCCTCTTAACGCCAGAAAATTCACCCACCCTTCAGAGCAGTTAAGCAACACAGTAAACTGCCAAGGGAAATTTTGTAACCAATATCACTGGAGATATTCAAGACTAGATGAGACATGTATCTATTGGGGATGGTTTAGGAATACAAAATCATTGTGCTGCAGGGATGGGCTTTTTGGACCAAAATTACTCTTAGCATGTATGTTTGTTTCTTAGCATGTGTGTGTATTGCATCAGTATTTGTTTTTTTTAAATGATATTTTAAAGAAAATATTCTAAATGATCCCACCCTTTCCCAGTCTCCCTCAGGCAGAAATAACTCTATTCAGTTATCATAAATTATATACATTAAGATTGTGGTAGCAGAAGCTCATACCAGCAGAAAATGACTGAAATACTTCAGAATGTCTTTTTTGGGGCTCTACTTCTTATGCCAAAGAGCATGGCACAAAAGATTAGGCGAAGAAAGGCATTTTATTCTGAAGCATCCTTTGGATCAAAAAAGATCTCTCCTAGGTCATCTAAGTAAAGTACACTTCCCTGAAGCATGATAATATCATTATTCTCTAACCTTCCCTGAGAGATGCCTATCTTGCCTAGTCCCAAAATAAATTGCAATCCAACCAGTTTGCTTTCCAAAGGCTGGGGAAGATCACACTTTTGCTGCTGGTGCTGCATTGTCCTCCAGAAATAATTCCAGAAGCCCCATCAGTGGGAGGCCTTTCAAATGTGGAATATGCTAGAAGGAGCTATGCTGCATTGCAGCAAACAGAGCTGGCAATGTCCTAGGCCTTAACAGCAGAATCCTCTGGCATTAGTGATTAGCACATGTGTGAGTTCCATTGAGGTGAACTGGCCTCTTGCCTGCACTATGTACTAGCTTTTGGGCTCTTGGATGACTGCACTATCACTCCTGCAGAGGCATAACTCCCAACAGTCCCTCTTTGGGTGCCAAATCCCATTGTCCCTCTTTCCCTGTCCACAAAGTTCCATTTACTGTAGTTGGACTCCAGGGGAGTATGAAGGGACAAGTGCATCCCATGGCAGGTTTAGAACCATATGGAATGTAAACTTTGAATTTTATCCTCCTTGCTTCAACAAAATACCTATTGGTTTTGATAGAGTGCTGCTTTGATAGAGTGCTGCTTCGCAGGCTCCGCATCCTTTGGCTTATTGTTACCCAGGGCTAGAAGTGGCCTCTGAGAACTCCACCGTTCTCTAACCTGTTCAACTGTGTGTAAAAAAAGAGTGTATGTTGCTTAAATAAAGTTGTAGTAAAGATGGGAAAGAGCAGTCTTATATAAAGAAAAAAGCTGGCAAACAAGACACACTGCCAACTGGTGCGCAGAGAAGGCAAGAGGGAGAGGAGATGATTAGCAAAGATTTCTTTTCTGACTTTCTGCAAGAGGAGTCGGTTACTATAGGCACGAAGCTGGCCTGTGTTCTTTAAATTTTAATTATATACGTGCCTCTTCTTATGTCCCTCTTGTCTTTGTTTCCCCTCCATTGTCCATCCCACTTTGTAAGCCCCTCAGGCCAGAGACCTGTCTCTAATCATGATGCACATTGCTGGCATTGTATGCATAAATTATAATAACAATCTTCCTGCACCATTTAGGGTAAAAATAAACAAGGTGATAGCCTGCTGCAGTCTGGGTTCAGTCCGTACAGCACCCCACTCAGTCTCCACATGCATGTTTTGTGAGTTGAGCCTAATAAGCAGGCAGCCCCCAGTGTGATTTTCATGCACTTGCAGGCAGTGCCAGTGAAGGCGAGAGCGGGGAGAGGGGCAGGAAGCAGTCTCTCCTCCGACACTCTAGGATTTCTGGCCATGACTCTATGGTGCTGGTGGACCCATACATGTGAAGGCACTTCCCACAACCTAATTGATGGGCTGCAGACACGTGAGGGCACATTAGTCTGCATTAGCCAGCATTTGCCCTCATGGCGGGCTCTACCTTCTCCGAGACCACACCGTGTGTGGGAGCTGCGAATCCGGTCTGTGGTGGCCCCGTGACTGGTGGGAGAGGACCCTTAATAAACGGGCAGGTGGACATCCACCTAGTGGGGGCTATAACAGGCTAATATCTCATTTGTTGACACCCTTAGATCCATAAGTTAGAGGTAAAATGGCACCATTTGTGTCTTTCTTGATCTTACTTTTCCTGCTCTTTTATACTTTTATACTTAGGTGTTATCTTGCTGTTTCAGCTGCTGTTGTAAAACAGAGGTGGTAAAACTTCAAACCACTTACTCTGGAGTAGTCCCATTGAAATCAGTGGGGCTACTTCAAAGTAAATGGCTAAGGAATCTGACTGTGGCCAAAATATGCTTTTAGGCTGGCTTCTCTGCTCCTGGGGCTGCAAAAGAAATGTGTGTGTAGGTTGTGCTCTATTATTAAGCATTCTTGGAACATATCCAGAATTGGCTGATGATATACTATGACAATGGTCCTCAAACAACTTTTCCTGCAGAAGTCTTATTGAAATCAGTGTATGTAGTTTGAGGATTGGAGCCTGTGAATATAAAAGCTGGGGCAATCAATACATTCAAACCTATTTTTTCTACTATTTTAGTTTAATATATTTTTACCTATATCTAGTTTGGGAATTACTTCTCCCAGGTGTATAACTTTATACCTTGGACATTAAAATTCATAGAGCACTTCTGAACCCAATACTTAATCTCCATTTCCCTGAATGTTAACCAGTCCTTCAGATTTGGTATCCTTAGAAGTAATACTGTACATCAGACTTTTTTCTAATGAAGACATTGAAAAGAACCAATTCCTGGTCAATTCCTGTGAATAACAATTCTTGTTAACTTCCAGGAAAAATAGGTACCTTCTAAAATTCCAATCCTTGGGTTTCTGTCTATGAACCAATTCCATGCCTATTTTCATAATTTTTCTGTAGTGAATCCATATGGGAGTTTATTCAGTAATCCATTATGGGAAACTTTTTAAAAGATTTCTGAACATTCCTGATGTTTCATACCTACAGATTGCTGGCTATATCACTTTCAATGTTCAATCCTTATCTAATTCACCCTCTCAAGAACCCTGTGAGTTATTCTTATTCTTGCAGGGGAATAATAATGGGGAACGGAGACTGAGAGAGAGTGACTTGCCCAAGGCCACCCAGGGAGTTCATGGCTAAAATGAAATTTGACCACTAGTTTCCTAAATCCAAGCCAACACCTTATCTACTAGGTTACATTTTGCTTAAAACAACAACAAAAATTTAGTTGGATCATTGGCCTGATGACTTGGTGATAATAAATCCATACTGTCTTGGAAAACAAAATCTTAGTAGCTCATCTCATTTTCATTTCTACCTTTTAGAAAGGTAAAGCGGATGTTTGAATACCAGCACTGGAATGTCGCCCCGTATCTCCCTCACTCCCTCATCCTCCATCTCTCCGCTCCTTCTCTCACTGCTGTTGTCTCCCCTGCTTCTCCCTCTCCCTCCTCCAACACTTTCTCCAACCTCCCTGCCCCTTATTTTCCCCTTCCCTCCTCCCCCACCCCCTTACCCATTCCCTGCAAGTTGTCTCCTACCCTCCACCCACCCTCTCACAAGCCCAAAGCCCCATCGCCCCACGTCCCCCAACCTTATCCACATTCCCTGCCTTTCCCCTGATCGATTCCCCTTCTCCTGCTCCCTCTGGAACTGCTGCTCTGCTGTTGCCAAAGCCCCCTTCATTCACGACCTCTTCCTTTCTGCCGTTTTCAACTCCTTGCACTCACTGAAACCTGGATCTCTCCCGCTGACTGTCACTCCTGCCACCCTCTCCTCTGGAGGCCTTTCGTTCTCTCACTGGCCCTGACCCGAAGGCCAGGGTGGTGGCATGGGCCTTCTCCTTGCCAACCCCTGCCGAATCCAGCCCCTCTCCCCTCCCCCTCCTTCGCTTCCTTCGAGGCCCACTCAGTCCCTATGTCCCCTATCCCTGTCTTCCTTCTCCGTGTCTATTAGATTCCAATATCACCTTTATGCTGACGACACTCAGCTCTATCTCTCCACCCCCTCCTGTCCAAGCTCGCCTCATCAACTGTCTCTCTGATATCTCCGCCTGGATGTCCCGACGTCAGCTCAAGCTCAACATGGCTAAGACTGAAATCCTTATTTTTCCTCCCTACCCTTCCTCCCCATCTTCCCTCTCCATTCTTATTGATGGGGTCACCATCTGTCCTGTCCCCCAAGCCTGTGGCTTGGGCTTTGTCTTCGACACTCACCTTTCCTTCAAACCTTACATCGACTCTGTTGCCAGGTCCTGTCGCTTTGCCCTCCGTAACATCACCCCTTTCTCTCTGTCTCCTCAGCCAAAACCCCTGTTCATGCCGTGGTCATCTCTCGCCTTGACTACTGCAACCTCCTCCTCACTGGCCTCCCCCGCTCTCATCTGTTTCCCCTTATTTCCATCCAAAACTCTACTGCTAGGATCATCCACTTGGCCTGTCGCTTCGACCACATATAGCCTCTCCTCTCCTCACTTCACTGGCTCCCCCTTCCCACACACATCCTTCACAAACTCCTGGTATTTACTTACAAAACCCTTCACAACCTGGCTCCCCTTTACCTCTCAGCCCTTATCTCCTTACACACTCCTGCACACACTCTCCATTCCTCCTGTCACCTCCCTTGCTCTCCCTTGTCTCCCCTGCTCACCTAACTGCCTTAGTCCCTTCTCCCTTGCTGCCCCCCATGCCTGGAACTCCCTCCCTGCCCACATTTGCCTCGCCCCCTCCCTCCGCACATTCAAATCCCTCCTCAAAATCCACCTCTTCCTCGCCGCCTTTCCCGATGCCTGTTAGAACTTCTTGCTCAATACTTACTGTCTGCCCTCCCTGCAGACTCCTGCCTAACTGCAACCAAGCCAAGCACATGTACCTGGGACTTCGCATCCGCTTGAATGTTTTTATCCCTTGTCTCTCCCTATGTCCCCTATCCCTGTCTTCCCCCTCCGTGTCTATTGGATTGTAATCCGTAGGCAGCGACCACGTCTATCTCATTGTTCTGTAAAGTGCCAGGTACACAGCTGGTGCCATACAAATGCTAATAAAATAATTAATAATTAATAATTCACTTATTCACCAACTTGAGTTGGAGCCTGATCCAAACCTCACTAAAGTTGATGTCAGTTTTGCAGTTTTCGGTCCTTCAGATAGATTGTTGGATTTGCAACTAGGAGTCCTTGGTTTAAATCCTTGCCCCACTGGTGACCTCCATTAAGTTCCTATCTCTCTGGCTGTAAAACAAAACACTGTCAAGAGGCCATTGGTGTATGGGGCCTGTAGACCATGGATGAAGAATCATGGGTGTGTAATCTTGTCAATATTATCACAGGAAACAAGTGCAGTCCATGGAAGCAGTATGGACCTGTAGTAAAGTGGTTATTAAGGTGTTGACTGAGTGACTCAAAATATTATGCTACACCTTTTGACCTTTTCTTGCACCCCCATTTTGAGTATGTATTTTGTGTTTTGAACAATAAAGCAGCATGCTCCTTTGCCTGCAGTGGCTGTGAATATATAGAGCTGGGGTGAGTATCCTCTGGCTCTTGGTCTTCTTGTGGCCTGTGGGTGGCCACAAAATGACCCCCAGATGTTTCCCATATCCCCATTTAGTCCAGGTCAGCTGCCACACTCCACCAGTAGCCGGATGGCTTCAGAGAGCTTCTGGGCAGGTGGCCATGGCACTTATGTAGGTGGCCATGTTGCCTATGTAGGATGATGCTCCAACCTGCTGAGTAGGGATTTGGCCGTGGTAGGGGGTGGAACAGGGGGAAGGTTCTCCACCTATAATATAGTGTCCATGTACCCCAAAAGGGACCCCAACAGGGATGATATCCACCCAGTTTGGCAGAAGCAGTTGTTAGAGTCACAGAGTCACAAGACTGGAAGGAACCTCAAGGGTTCCTGCACCACTGCAGGAACTGACACACCTCAACCATCTGCACATCAGTGGAATGTCCTGAAAATCCTACCAAAGCACAAGAAAGGGGAGGTGAGGAGTGTGGCATTCTGCTCTTCCAGAACTGGTTGTTGATAAGTTAGAATATCACCCGGCCCCTATACAAAAGGACCAATGCCTGTTAGTTTGGTGTAACATCAGATACAACTGGTTCATACTTAGAATGTTTTGTTTGTTTTTAAACCTGTAACCTATTTTTACAACTGCTACCACTTCCATATTAAGCATGTATGAAAATGTCCTAGGAAATCCTGATTTTGATCACCATCTGGGGTAACTTATTTATTATTTTCTAGATTTCTATACCGCCCCATCCTGCCATGCAGCTCGGGGCGGTTAACAACAATAAAAACAGTATAAAAACATTTAAAAACAAAAATAAAATATATCAATAAAACAGGGCGTGGTACAATAATAAATAAATATATAAGGTGGGGGATTAAAAATCACCCCCCCCCTCCCTCCCAAAGGCCTGGGCAAACAGCCAGGTCTTACAGTTCCGCCGAAATATCAAAAGGCTTGGGGCCAGGCGAGCTTCCTCCGGAAGGGAGTTCCACAGCCGCGGCCCTACCACCGAGAATGCCCGCTCCATCGTGGCCCCCCGCTTCACACGGGGGACCTCCAAGCGGGCACCCCCGGCAGACCGCAGGAGTCGTTCCGGGGCGCGATGTCCTGAGAGTTACACTAGCACAAATGCTATACGATATTTGGGAGTGTATCAATTCTACGCTGAGAACCTTATACATTTCATAAGAGCCTGTAGTTGCTGTCTGAGAGGAGTGATGGGTGTGATTAATATAAACACGGAATTAGAAGTGCAGCATAAATAGAAGGGCACTTGGGTGATTGTTAGTTTTTTTTTTTTACTAGTTGCTTTAGATGTGTTGTTTTAAAAGATTCTGTAATCCAACCAGTCAGTAACCTCCAGAGTCAAGGCATCTGTTTAGCAATGTGCACTGCTGATGCCTCTCCAAACCTTCAAGCCCCATGCTTTTTGACACATTGCTGAAACAAATTTTTTGATGCTTGAAGACTGCTGGCTACGTGAGGCATGTAGATTCTCTCCCCCCCGTCCTTAAGTTTACCAGCAGGATATTTGCTGTGCATCATATCAATGGGCATTTTCTTAAAATATATATTAAACTCTTTTTTTATTAAACAAATCCTTTCCTTAGAACAGCTCGGTCTTAGAAGCTAAGCCTCCTTTAAGCTGCAAACTGTGAGAGTCTTAACAGATTCTGGGATGGGTGATGGGGTACAAGAAAGACATGGTAGAGTTTTGAATATGGTAGGGCAAGTGTTCCCAAACATTTTCCCTAACCCCAGACACCAACAAAGACTAGTATCAAAAAGTCTTCCTCCTCCCCACCAACACCCCCATGCACTTATAATGCCTCTGCTGCTCTTTCCCCCTCCCTCTTTTGCATGCACACTAGAGCTGAATTGAGTAGCTCATTTGTTACCCGTGGGAAATACTTGCATTTTTGAGTAATGCCTCAGGTACTCAGTAGGCTAACCAATAAGCAAGTGGGTACCTGGATACCCGAAAAATTGGTAAATGTCCGATATGATTTGTCAGTTTTCCGGTTACTGATCAGTAAGTCGAGATGGAAAACCAAAAAGTTCGACAGAGGTCAACATTCCAGGACTGGAAGTCAACATTCCAGGACATTCCAGGACATCAAGTACAATTGGGTACCGATCTGTACCCAATATTTTAGAGTTGATTCGACTACCGGGAATTTGATGGGTTTACCTGTTTTTGCAGGTATTCTTTTCAGCTTTAATTTGCACACATGCACTCCCATTGCCTCTATTCTCTCCCTCTCTCACATACACGCTCTCCCTCTCACACACTAACTCACCATCTCTGTCTATGATTGCACTCTCTTCTTCCCCCTCCCATCTGATCTCTGGCAGGCATCAGCTGCTCCATCCCAGTTTGCCTCCAGGAACTCCAGTTCCACATGTACAAAAGACAAATGGATGGTTTGGCACATTGTCAGACCCTTGCTCGAACACGCAAATGTTGGTCTTTTGAGAGCTTAATGTGTGAAACTTTAATTTGTGCCAGGACTTAACTCTGTCACCTCTTTCCATGCCAGGATTTATTTCTTGGGGTCCTGAAACACAGGTTAGCAGAAATCATGAGCTAGGTTAGAGATGGCGGCGAACCAGCCAAGCAAAGCTGGCGGTTCTAGTGGCGGTGGACTGAGGTAGGGGTAATTGTTATGAAGGTTTTTTAAACAATAGCATAGGATTAACAGAAACATCTCCTTAAGAGATGGGCAAGGTCATGCACAGCTGCACAATGCAGCCCACTGTATGGCCAGCCCAAGGGCGAGAGGCAAATGGCTGGACCCGCTGGGCAGACAATGTGCCAAGCTGTGGGTTACGGTGTTCTCACCCTTGTTTTAAACCACCAAAGGGGGTGTAGGTACGAACAACCCACTCCGGCCCGGGGAAACCGGTGTAAGTTAATGTTGGGGAAGTTAGGTAACAAGAGGATTCCACTCGGACCCAGCTCAAGAAAGTATGGAGCCATTAGACAGGCAACCAGGTCAATCACCTGACAGGGACTGGAAACTCCTGTTGTTGGAAAACAGTTAGATGAACGTAGGACCCCAGTTGAAAAGGGGGAAGCAGGAGGGTCGCCCCTTCCCCCTTTTTTGGTATTATAATTAATCAATAAAGAGTGTGGCCATTCTATCCCATAAGTTGTGTCTTTGTCTTCTTCTGGGAGGGCGTCGACAATTTCCCCATTGGCAGCAATGGGGAAAACCCAGTGAACACAAGCCCCTGGTTATAACAAGGGTGCTTCGTACATGTAAGTCTATTTGTAATACAACACATGCTGAGCCATGCTTCATACCTCAAGTCACCTTTGGGTGAGAGAGTTGGGGTAGAAATGGAAATAATAAATAAATAAATAATAAAATACCATGCTACAACCAAACTCACACTAGAACGACACATGTGATAAAAAGGCTGCACTGTAGTAGTTGCTTTACCTAAACAAACTAGCAAAGGGTTTCTTCTATGCAGTGGAGTTTGCATAAGGCAAATTTCTCTAGCCATATAAAAAAAGTTTTTCTTATCAGAAATTCTACTTAAGCAGACCTTAAGAAATGCACCTGATGATGGAGAAAAAAGGAAGCTCAGATTAAGTTTAACAACAGGTTCCTTCATCTCCATACCTCTGCCTTCCCCTCAGAAGCAGAGAGTCTGAGGGGAGCTGTGTGTGTGTTCCTGTCATTTCTGACCTTGGGAGTCTTAGGTGGGCTGGAGACAAGGAAGCCTGGTTCTTACTACCCTTACAGCCACTCCCAGAATCTGAACTGACAGGACTACACACACATACACAGCTCTGCCTGGCTGTCAATGAGTCTACATATCCAGCCCAGAGAATTGGAGGTGGAGAGGACTAGTCCAGCCTGACAGGGTATATACTACAGTATTTTAGTCACATACTGCCAAGAAATCATGAATACACTCCAGTGTCCTGGTATTTTTTAGATAGGTGAGCATATTCTATGCATTTTACGTTATCAGGATTTATATTTTTACTTATCCAGATTAAGAAGCAGTACATGCCCATAGACCTAGGCTTGGTGAAAACAAATTAATTCTACTCATGAAGAAATTCAAGTTATGCAAGTTCTACTTAAGTGGATTTCACTGTACAGTGCGGATTTCACCACAAGCTAATTGACTGGGTAGTTATGTTTGTAAAGGCTAATGAGGATCATTAAGTACAAAAACCTTGGACCAGCCTCATGACCCTTCAGATTTGGATGACAGTTTGTTGATAACATGTACCACTGCCATGTTATCACACCAGAACAGGACTCTTCTGCCAAAGTCCACTTTCCACAAGTTCACAGCCACTACAGGGAAGAATTCCAAGGCGGTTATTCCCTCCTCCTCCTATTCAGCTGGCCATGGGGCTGTGCACCACCTGCCCCTAAAGTAAACCCCCACACTGTGCCCACCTGCTGCATCGGAGTGTATCTGCATTTCGACTTCCAGGAGGAGCTGCTGCTGCCAGAAACTGACCCCATCATAGCCTTGTAGAAAGGCCTCCCAGGTAGCCAAGTCCTCCTGCATCTTCTTCGTCACCCTGATGTGGTGATGCGGCGGATGGTCGCTGCTGATGTGGGCATACAGGTGGGACATAAATGCTCTCCCCGGGGCAATGACACAGCAGGCAAAGTTCAGACTGCCAGTGAGGGACTGGAGCTGCCTGACCGTTACTTTGGGGGCTGCCCAAAACGCTGCTATTGTGTGCATAAGTGCCAGGAGCTTAGGCTCTGGCAGTTGTGAAAGGGAATGTACTGTGTCTAGTTCTATGCCCAAATATGTCAGTCTGGTCATCGGGCCTTTGGTTTTCTCCGGTGCCAAAGGCACGCCTAACTCCTCAGCGACTTCATGGAAAGTGTGCATTGTTTGCATGCACTCCTTGGTCCCTGCCCCGCCTGTGAAAAGGAAATCATTCAGATAATGAGTGATCTGGTCCCGCCCTGTGTGGCAGTGTGCGATCCACTCAAGCACCGAGCTAAACTTCTCAAAGGCAGCATCCCATGGGCATAGTCTTGTGGAAGTAGAATTTGCCCTGGAACTCCATTTCCAGGAGCTCGAAGTCATCAGGGTGCACCGGGAGAAGTCGGAAAGTGGATTTGATATCACACTTCATGAGGAGGGTGCCCTTCCTGCAGGCCTGCACCATTTCGACCGCTGAGTCGAATTATGCGTATCTTACTGAGCACAGTTCTTGTGGGATAGTGTCATTCACCACCGTCCAGTTCGTCCAGTTACATTTGGCTTTCGGCCTTTTTAATTTCTCCCTGTCCTTCCTCTCCTCCCGGTCGTTTGGGTCAGGAATGGGGTTGCTAAAGAGGAGGGCGAATATGTCTATATACTCACCACTCCAGTTTCTCTCTCTCGTTGCCTGAAGCAAATGCTCGCCTAACGGGGCAGATACATCAGCGTAGCCCTCTGCCAGGGGGCAAGGTTCATCCCACCGCTCGCAGAACCGTGTGGGGCTGCTCGCGCAGCATGACTCTACACCCCATATCTGGGCAGTGGCCCTCTGCCTGTGGGCTGGGCAATGCCTGGTTCTTTCGGTCATGTAAGGAGAGTGCAGGCCCACTGGGGCCTCGCTCCACCACCCCCCGCGCAGGGACTGGCGCCCCTGTGGCCAGTCACAGTGTGAATACTTCCAAGCAGGGGTCTCTGGCACCTGCTATCTGGCTGGCTCCACGCCACCTTGGTCATGCTCCCACTCACACATGCAATCCCTGCAGTTATCATCTTCCGGCGTCTCCTGGACATAGGGGGATCTTTGGTAGCCACTGTGGTTCCCCATCCCTTGTTGTCATCTCTGGGCTAGATCCAGACTGTCCGTTAGCACCTGCATCCCATCCCTCAGTGTGTCAATTTATGCCTGCTGACTGGGGGTAAATTCCTCTCTGCGCCAGCTGGGTTCAGGATCCTCATCCCTATAATGAGAGGGCAGAACCTGGCGGCGCCTGTGCCCTTGATGGGGGGGCCTTTCCCTGGCCAAGGGTGTGGACAGCTCATCACTTAGGCTGGACATGCCCCGCTCTGGTTCCCGTAGCAGGGCAGGGTTTCTAGCCTTGACCCTCCCTTGCAAGCTCTCCAGCGCCGCAATCCTATTCGGGTACCCCAGGAGCTGTGCCTGCAGGGTCTGTAGGATTGGCCCAGCCTCTGCTCCTCCCTTCTGGTTCTGGGGTGGGTCGTGGGAGGGCAGCCCAGACCTTGACGTCCGGTTGGCCGTGCCCTTGGATGGGGCCCTTCTTTTTTTGGGCACCATAGCTGCCCACTTTAACCCCTTGCAGGCTCCCCTGCTGGGTTAATTCCCCTTTGTTATTCCTCTCCCGCCTTATTTCCTAGCAGCAGCAGCCATGCGGGCACTTGCCACCCCTGAAGGCTCCCCCAGGCGTGAATTCCCCTTTCTTGTTAAATCAATTTTTTGTTACCTTCCCCCACCCCCATTCTCTTGCTGTGCTGCGGCAGCTGTGAGGGGCGGTTAGCTCTCCCCACCCGACCTACAGGGCCAGATAGCTAAGTTCACCCTGTCTCCCCCACCCCTTAGTGTGCAAGCCTAGTTAGGCTGGGGCCGTTTATGAGGTGGGAAGGGGCAGCAAACAAGAGTGAGGGCCCAGTCTCCCCCCTTATCCGCTGGAGGCAGGGGGGCAGCAATCAGCAGGTCTAGCGAGGGAAGGGGGGTGGTGTGACCTGTTTCCACCTGTGGGCCTAATGCTGCACCACATGGTGAGGCAGAAGCCACGGAGTTGCCGGCAAGTGGGGAAGTGGACTGGCAAAGGGAGCCTATACAAGCATCCACCTGGCCATTCGGTTGCAGCGGATCCTCAAACTGCTCCTGCACTCACGGGGGGTGGGGTGGGGAAGAGGCCACTGGTCAGCCTCTGCCACGTGTCCTTTCCTGTTCCACGCCGTGACTGCACTGAGGTGGGAGAGCAGGGAAGCTAAAATGGCACCTGGGAGTCCCTGCTCTCTTGCGAGAGTCCTGGGCGCCCACTCCATTGCCAGGCAACTGCCTAGGCCCCTCCCTGCACCGCTGATGCTGACAAATGCGGCCGCCCACCCACCCTCGCGTCTTCCTCACAGGAAGGGGGGGGCACCACCAAACCCCCGCTGCGGCGAGCACGGCGGGTAAATGTAGTGAACATGAGTCCCTGGTGATAATAAGGTTTGGTTATAACCAAACCTTTTGGTGGCAATGGTGAAAATACATTGAGTATGGGTCCCTGGTTATAACAGTGTGAGGTATGGCTGCTGAATATCATGTTATAATGAGGCTGCAATGTACGTACTGTGTACCAAGGTAATTGCCCAAAGTACCTTTCTCTGTATAGTACCAGTGGTCCTCCTCCTCTCACAATGGTCTCACAATTGGTAGCCAGAGCAGAGTTGGGCCTTGGGCCTGGTCAAGAACCAGAAGAGCTGAATTGTATCAGGAACTGTGGGACAAGGTGAAGTCAGGGACCAGGAGCCACGCTGGGTCCAAATCTAGGAGAGCACCATATGTTAGGAGACAAACGGTTAAAACAGAGTTCACGGTGAATTGGTAGTCGGGGCATCAGAGCCAAGTCCGGGACCAGGGAGGCACAGAAATACAGGGTACAGCACCTACCCAGGTAATCATTACATTGTCCAGACATTTCCTCCTTCCTGTCTGGGCTTTAAGCAGCTTCAGGCTGGCTAGCCAATTAGAAGTCTCTCTCTGGTAGGTAATTGTAGGTATTAAGGTTGTAGGGCAGGTTCTGACCAGCTCCCAGGTGACAGTATTGTCAAAACATCCACCCAACAACTTGGAGGGTTCCCTGTTTGACCCCTGCAGAGTCTTGCATGCCATACATGTTTCTAGCAGCATTTTTGTGGAGGCTACTGGCTTTGGGAGCTAAAATGAGCAACAAAATTGAACGTCAAAATGACTACAGCCAACCAAGATTCTTAAATAAACTCCCAGTCATGTTTACTAGTTTGTTTGATAGCATGAATATCACAGACAGCTTGTCTTTGCCCGAATTACTGTGTTTAATTTCTTTGCTCATGTAACACAATAGTCTGGACTATTGTAGAGATGGAAAGGTCTCCAACAGTTCATTCCCCAGAACGACTGAAGACACGCATAAAGGCCCAAACATGTTGAAAATCCATCATGGACAGAGGCTAGACTTTTCTTTTGGTAATAACAATATGCTGACTTATGGAGCAGTTCTGAATTCCTTAGGTAGTGCAAATTCTTTGGTTTGTGAAAGGGAAATATTTAAAGGCAGCAGACTGCTTACTTTGGACAATGGAATATGACCTGCTTTTACTATCTAACATGAAAAATTGGCTGAATAAGGAGGAGATTAGTTACAGTTGTGAATCACATGCTGCTGAGCCTGCCAGTTGGTAGCCAGACATTGAAATGGAGAGGTCCACTGGTGTATGGACTTGCTTTGTGTGCATCTCTTGAATAGTATAAAAGTGCTCAAGATATCTAGGATGTGATTCGTAAGTCACCCACTCTGGAATATTCCCAATGAAGCTCAGAGGCTTCACTCTAGAGTGACTGATTTATGGATTGGTGCCTTAGCATAAAACAATAAAAATTCAAGCCCATGGAAAACAGGTATATAACTGCAATCCTCAGACCACTTATGCTGAGGGGTCTGTGTGTGCTTGTTTGGGTGAGGGGTCTGTGTATGCTTGTTGTCAGACAGGCCGTGTGCTCTGGGGTGACTAGAGTGCTGAGAGCTGAGTGTTGCTTAACAAGGGGGAGGAGCTAGCTGAGTGCTGAGTGTTGCTTAATGAGGGGGAGGAGCTAGTGGAGTGCTGAGTGTTGCTTAATGATGGGGAGGAGCTAACTCCTGCTGATTCAGAGGCCAGGACTCCAGAGTTCAGAAGGAGAGCAGACAGCAAGTGACCTAGGAGCGGAGCAGCCCAGGAGCTAATGAACAGGCATAGCAAACAGTGGAGTTTGCCAGGCAGTTAGCTGTGGGAAGGAGCCGTGGGTGGGACACTCTGGTGAGGTGAGTGCACTTGTGCAGGACAGTTAACCCACGTCCCATCGTACATAATTGCATAACTAGTGCTAAGCCTAACAATCCCCCTAAATAAGATGCAGACAGCAGTCCAGCAGTGGGATGGGGGTTATCCAGTCTTTTGCACTGAGTGTCACATGTATGACTATCTTCCTCTTGGAGAGAGGTCGTATGTATGCACCCAGGGCAAAAAGTTCCTAGCTCTGAGAATGTGTACAGTCTCTGGAGGCTAGAGTGGCAGAGCTGGAGGAGCTGAGGCAGACAGAGAGGTTTATTGAGGAGTCCTTCAGGGACATAGAACGGTCCCTCCTCCACTCTGGCAGCCCCTGTGCTGCTTTGGAGGGGCAAGGTCTCCAGGAAGGAGAGCATGAGACTGAAATGGTGGGAAGTGATCCTGTAGTTGGGACCTGCATTCCAGGTGATGCGTTATCCTCTCCCACTGAGGATATTTCTCCAGAGGTGTGTGCCCAGAAGGGTGGGAA
>QEPC01004073.1:2007212-2017710 GCA_003113815.1 Sphenodon punctatus | reverse complement strand
ATAGTGTTAGTGATTTAGTTTTAGTGTTTGTAAGAGTAGGCCTGTGTACTTATTAGATAATCCATTTAGTTCATAGCATTTAGAATAGTTAATAGCAGTTAGATTTAGTGTATATGTATATCTATATAATATTAGATAAAAAATTTAAATTAAAAAACCCTATATAAAAAATAAATAAATAATAATAATAAAAAAACCCATATAAAACCAAATAACCCCCCCAAAACATATAAAAAACAACAAAAAAACCCATATAAAAACATTCCCAAACAGCCAAAACCGAACTGAACGGCCGAACCTGAACCTGGCGAACAAACCGAATGACCCAACTGAACGGCCAAACCGAACACAGCCAAACCAAATGGCCGAACCCGAACCGTGATCTGTTCGCCCATCCCTAGATTACATGGTAATTTGCCTGCCTGGTGTGAAGGCTGCAGACCTCACGCGACACACAGGTAGAATCCTAGAGAGTGCTGGGGAGGAGCCTGTTGTCGTGGTCCATGAGGGCACCAATGACATAGGTAGATGTAAGAGGGAGGTTCTGGAGGCTAAATTTAGGCTGCTAGGAAGTAGACTGAAGTCCAGAACCTCCAGGGTAGCCTTCTCGGAAGTGCTCCCCGTTCCACGCACAGGACCCCAGAGGCAGGCTGAGCTCCAGAGTCTCAATGCATGGATGAGACATTGGTGCAAGGAAGAAGGCTTTAGTTTTATTAGGACCTGGGGAGCCTTCTGTGGAAAGGCGAGCCTATACAAAAGGGATGGGCTCCACCTTAACCAGAATGGAACCCGGCTGCTGGAGCTAAAAATTAAAAATGGAATAGACCAGTCTTTAAACTAGCACCTGGGGGAAAGCTGACAGGCACTGTAAAGTGCACGGTTCGGGCTGTGGCATCTCCAAAGGATGTTACTTTAGAGGAAGTAGAGTATCTTAAGACTGAGGATAAGATAAATGGTAAAGGATTTCAGGTGGAATGTGGGGGAGAACAGACAGATAATGATTCCAGAGCACCTGTTTCAGTTACCTATAATGTGCCCATTAAGAATAATAATAAAAAGAATACATTAAAGTGTCTATATGCTAATGCTAGAATTCTAAAAAGTAAGATGGGAGAATTAGAGTTTATAGCGCTAAATGAAGATCTAGACATTATAGGCATCACAGAGATCTGGCGGGATGAGGATAACCACTGGGACACTGTAATACCGGGGTACAGGATATATTGAAAGTGAAAGGAATAAATGAGGTTGCTGCCTCAGTTTACCCAAATGGGATCGAAGGTTGCCAATTAACAAGCCAAAGTATATAGGCACAACTCAATTTTATTGGATAGACACTTAACATCTGGACATGGCAGTATTCTCAGTTACAAACCCCAGTAACCCAAGATATCTTACGTGTCAGAGGCACAGTCCAAGACCCAGGCTGGTTCAGAGGAGAAGGGGAGGGGGCACAGCAGGCAGCTGGGTAGGAGTCTCTCTGGATCTTTGAGAGCATCATTTAGGATCAAAGACCCACCCGAATCACTTGCAAATGCTAGTGGCCGTTAGCGTCAATGACAAATAGTAAGGGGTTGGACTTACCCTTTTATAGCTTTATTTATTAGGGATACATGTTGCAGGGTCCCCTCTGCCAGGTGCAGAGGATAAGCTGACTATTCATTATGCTATCACTTGGAGCACAGCCACCAAGTTAGTTTGGCGTTTTGGGGGAGTTTTAGGGAGTTACTGTTTATTCATAGGGGAGGGCACCTCCCTTTCTTACAAACTCTCTTTGTTTTCTCTCAGGCCTCTTTCTGTGTTCTCAGAGATAGTGGCTGTCTGGGGTTTGTTATTGTGGCCTTGGAAATACATTTTCTGCTTAGAAAGTGATTTTTACAACTTTATTCTCATAGGCCTAGTTGGATAGTGTCAGCCTGAGGCCTGTGGCTGAATTAACTAAACTGAGTTACCCAAACTTTATCCTGTTTGTGTCTCTGATCATGGCCAATATTGCCTAATTAATACATAACAACAGGACACAGGAGATCGTGGTGGTGGTTGGTGATGGGGTGGCTCTCTATGTTAAGGACAGCATTTAGGCAAGTAGAATAAAAATTTTACAGGATGCAAACTGTTCCCTCAAATCCCTAGGGATTGAATTTCCAGGTATCCAGCAGAAGAGTATAGCAGTGGGGCTATACTATTGGCCCCCTGACCAGAAGAGAGACTGATTATGTAATGCTAACAGAGATTGAACAGGCTACTAAAACTGGGAACGTAATAATAATGGGTGACTTCAACTACCCCAATATTGACTGGGTGAATGCCTCCTCGGGGCGGGATGTGGAGGTAAAATTTCTGGATGCCATAAATGACTGCTTTTTAGAGCACTTGGTTCCGGAACCAACGAGGGGAGGAGCTACTTTAGATCTAGTCCTAAGTGGCACACAGGAACTAGTGCAAGGAGTAACTGTGGCCGAGCCACTAGGCAATAGCGATCATAATATAATCAAATTTGACATAGTTGCTGGAGGGAGAAAGTTAATTAAAAGTACAGCACTGGCTTTTAACTTTAAAAAGGGAGACTATGCCAAAATGAGGAAGCTAGTTAGAAAGAAACTAAAAGGCACAGTTGAAAGGACTACATGTTTGCAAGAGGCATGGAGGCTGTTGAAAAGCACCATCTTGGAAGCCCAGATTACATGCATCCCACAAGTTAAAAAAGGTAGCAGGAGGACTAAACGTCTACCACTGTGGCTAAATGGAGACGCAAAGGAGGCTATTAGAGCCAAAAAGGCATCCTTTAAGAAATGGAAAGCTAGCCCCAATGAGGAAAATACAAAGGAGCATAAACACTGGCAACGTAACTGTAAGGTGCTAATAAGGCAGGCCAAGAAAGAATTTGAAAGGAGACTTGCTAAAGAGGCAAAAACAAATAATAAAACCTTTTTCAAGTATATCAGAGGCAAGAAGCCTGCTAGGGAGTCGGTTGGGCCATTAGATGACCAGGGAGTAAAAGGGGCACTCAGGGAGGACAAGGACATTGCAGAGAAGCTAAACGAGTTCTTTGCTTCGGTCTTCACTGCGGAGGATGTTGGGGAGATACCCACGCCGGAACCCTACTTTGTAGGTGATGAATTGGATGAACTGTCACAAATCAGCGTGACCCTGGAGGAGGTTCTAGAGCAAATTGACAAGCTTAATACGAACAAATCACCAGGGCCAGATGGTATTCACCCCAGAGTTCTGAAGGAACTCAAATGTGAAATTGCAAACCTACTAGTAGTAATTTGTAACCTAACGTTGGCATCTGGCACTGTACCTGAGGACTGGAGGGTGGCAAATGTAACCCCAATATTTAAAAAGGGTTCCAGAGGTGATCCTGGAAACTACAGACCGGTAAGCTTGACGTCTGTGCCGGGCAAAATGGTGGAAACTATCATTAAGAACAGAATCACTGGGCATATTGATAAACATGGCTTAATGGCAAAGAGTCAGCATGGATTTAGCAAAGGGAAGTCATGCCTCACTAATCTCTTGGAATTCTTTGAGGGCGTAAACAAGCATGTGGACAGGGGAGACCCAGCAGATATAGTGTACCTGGATTTCCAGAAAGCTTTTGATAAGGTCCCACATAAACGACTCTTGAGAAAATTAAAAAGCCATGGGATAGGAGGTAGTGTTTTGCTATGGATTGGTAACTGGTTAAAGGATAGGAAGCAAAGAGTGGGACTAAATGGCCAGTTTTCACAATGGAGGGATGTAAAAAGTGGTGTGCCCCAAGGATCTGTACTGGGACCAGTTCTTTTCAATGTATTCATTAATGATCTGGAAAAGGGTGTTAAGAGTGAGGTGATCAAATTTGCAGATGACACCAAGTTATTCAGAGTAGTCAGAACACGAGCAGACTGTGAGGAGCTGCAGCAAGATCTTACAAGACTGGGTGCCTGGGCATCTAAATGGCAGATGAAATTTAATGTGGACAAGTGCAAAGTGATGCACATTGGGAAAAATAATCCAAATTATGAGTACACAATGCTGGGTACTCATAATTAGTGAATTATGTGAGTGAATTAGTGAAAGTGTGAGTGAAAGTATTTTTTTCATTCAGCGTACAATTAGGTTGTGGAATTTACTGCCAGGGGAGGTGGTCAAGGCCCGCAGTATAGCTGAGTTTAAAAGAGGTTTGGACAAGTTTATGGAAGATAGTTCCATTAGTAGCTATTAGTCAGATAGGATTGGGGAACAAAACCCCTTACTGTTGGGAGCCTGGCGATGACCCGCAGGGAATGGACAGCATGGTGACCTGTTGGGTGCTTCTCCCAGGCCCCCGTTATTGGTCACTGTCCGAGATAGGATGCTGGGCTCGATGGACCGTTGGTCTGACCCAGTATGGCACTTCTTATGTTCTTATGCTGGAATAGTCCCTTTGATTTCAGTTGGGCTACTCTTAAGTGCTTTGAGGATTGCAGATTATGGACTCAGTCTTCCATCCATTGCTTCCATTGACTTTAATGGTGGAAAGATTGTGCCCCATCTGTACCTATCAACATTACATGCACTTCACTCTCTAATTGGTGAAGAGTACACTAGGAAGCACAGCCATGCTTGAGTTAGGCAAAGTTGTTCCACTGCCCCATCCACTGGGCTCTGATCAGCCAAAGTTCATAATCAATGGTACAAAATCATGGTCCAGCACTAATTCTAATGGAGACTGACTGAACCTTTCTAAAACAGAGTATGGACATAACTGGTGCTACCCACTCCAGCAGAATAATAGTTTAACCCTTGTCCACATAAAGCTACAGTTGGGTGGTGAGTTGCCACACTATTCTGGTAACACAAGGCAACACGTGCAACCTTGACATTGTGTTGGACCTTTAGGTAGAGGGGACCCCCCCTACTGCCACCTGCTCTGTGTGTTTGCTTTTGTTCAGTGACTTGTGTGTCTGACTCAGTCTGGCAACAAAAGTGTAATTTCTTGAAAACGAACAGACACGAATAGTGCGATCATCAGTAGCAGTTTGTCCACTGAAAGATTTGGGGCATGGTTCCTGCCCCCCAAGAATGAAGTTTTATTGTAGCTAAGTGTAATAGATTCAATACAAAGTGTAGTTCTGATCCTTTTTGATAGTCCTAGTATAATAGTAATAGGGAATAGGGCAGTCGAATGGAGTTTTGCATGGGAACACTACAGGTTGAATGCATCACTGCTAACTACCATCGTGTAGTGCATATCAATCTTGTGCTCACCAGGTATGTAGCAAATGGCATGGGGAGTCACTCCCGTTTAAAATGGAGTGACTCCCTGCTTGCAACACCCACAGAGAGTTCAGACACGGGGTATTTTCAGACGTGACTGGGCTCAATTCGTCCCGCCACGGAAACACCCTACTGATTCCCTGCCGGGGCCAACGCGTAATGGCCAGGACCTCCGTTTGCGTGTGATTCCCCCCCCCCGTGATTCATGGGGGTGAACATCTGGGGGGGAACTTCCATTCCCCCCAACCGACATTACGGGATCACAATCACCATGTGGGGATTCACTGTGGTTGAGCGTGATCTCGTAATGTCTGAAAATACCCACAGTGGCTTGAAGAAGGGCAAGGAATTAACTCGGTATAGACAAGGCTTCTAACACTATTTGAAACAAGACCAAAGCAAGGAGAATTGTACATGGTAATTATAGTTCAAGCCTAATTCCACTGAAGTCGATAGCTCAACTCTCACTGACCTAATTGCATGAGCATTGCACCCCTGTTGAACATGGTAGGTGTCTAAGTGTAGACACAGCCTGTCGTCATTCTTGTTTATCGTGCTTGCAAAGTAACATTATAAATAATACTTCATGAAGATGGCAGCGCTTGCCTCCTCAACTGGTGCCTCTTGAACTTGGCTCAGAGATGTCGCTTACAATGAAAAAGAAATGACTCCACAGTTTATTTATGGTCAGAAAAGCTTCTTCACCTCTGTCATGTCTGGACTGTGCTAAATAGGTACAGTTCTCCTTCCAATGACCTTTGTACAGTAGGACTGAAGGTGGTAAATGAACAGGGAGTGAAGCAGATTCTACGGCACATCGACCCCAAAATGGGAGAATGTTGCAAAGGAATCAGGAAGTCTGAAAAACATCTTGATTAAATTTCCATAAAGGTTTGCTCTAAAGACATAGAGAGTACCAATATGCAAAAGCTATTAAAAATCCGTCTGCCTTCTCCCCCTTTCTGGAATCTTGCTTATTGCAAGCCCTTCCATGGCAGTTTTTTCTCCTCCGAGTGCTATAATTCTGTGCTGTTGTAAGAGCATACATTTAATAATAACGCAGGAGGGAGGGGAAGGACTTGGAGAATGTATATACTGAGTGCCACAGATTCTGTCGAAAGAAAGTTGTTAATGGAATTAGAATCACAGTGACACGCTGTGCAAGGTTTCTGTTTATTACACCCTGATGATTTTGGAAGGAAGTGGGCCAGACTCTGACAAATTCTTGTGAATGGTGAGGGAAACATATTTGTAGTGCACAAGATGATAAAAAGAGCTTTTAGGGCAGATTTGAGCTGAGCTGGACTTCAGGATAATAAATCCTATCTTCAGAGTCATTTTAGAATCTGTTTCATTAATCAAACCTGTTTCATTCAGCTGTGTTTGAATTCAGACCATGGGCAAATCTTATCATAGTAAATTTTTTCCTATGGCAAATGTAAAGGTTCTGGTTCCTATTGTGTAAATAATAGTAACCTCTCCACTCAGACAATTGTCAATGATGGCATTTTAGAAGACAAACTTTGTTCTTGTTAGCTGAGTGCACTTAAGGCTAGTGCAAGAAGCTCATCTGACAGTCCTGATGGCCATGTTCCTCTGTTTATCCGAAGGACAAGTGCCTGATGGGAAGGTACTGAAGTCGTCGTGATACTGTTGTATCCATTTGTCACCATTCTAGAGGTAGCTCAGTTTTATCCTTTTTTCCTACCTAGGTCTTCATGCTGAGAATACCAATTGTGACTGGGCTTATCACACATAACACCTTCTGTCAGGGATGGGTTGCTAGGAACACATTATACCAGTGGTTCCGAGTCTGCATTGATTACCAATAGCTTTCCAGGCACTAGTCTAGATGCTGGTTTTGCCCTATAATACCTCAACTGGTTTAGGTTACACGTATCTCCCTTGTTTTTCTTAGGTCCTTTTTACACAGGCTATGGCGCGGGGGGTGGGTTGGTGTGCGCCACAGTGGGGGTGTGCTGAGTGGGCAGGAAGTTCTGACGGGCGCACACTGACCTCCCCCCACTGCTACCCATCCCCCACGCATGGAAGCCCCTCCGTTTTGTTCGGTGCCTCCATGCGTGGGGGATGGGTGTGCATGCATGTGTATGGGAGCGTGCATGCATGTGTGCCGGAACGGGCACGCACCCCACCCTCCAGCCAGGACGTGGTTCAAACGAGACTCACCCACGCATGAACACCCAGATTTCTGGGTGTTCAAGTGTGGATGCCACCTTAGACTGTAAGCTCCTTGGGGTAGGGACCTATCTATAACTACTGCACCAGTTACATTGGTGACACAATATAAATAATAATAACTGAAAGACCATCTTCTCTTTCATGTCCCATTGCGAGCTCTGAGGCCAGCCAGGAGAACTCTTTTGCATGCACTGTCTGCCTCACAAATTTGCACAGCAATTAGGGTTACCATACCTCCCCTTAAGAGGATGCTTATAAAAATACATGTTGCTGGGCTGTACTGGAGCCAATGCAGTCCTGCACCATGTATTTTTCATAAGTGTTCTCTTTTAAAGGGAAGGTGTGGTAACCCTAAGCAAAGGCACACAGAGAGACTTCCTCGGTGACTTCCCCGCAACTATGGAACTATGGTTTATTTGAGCCTAGCCTGCTCATTTTCCGGAGGCAATGTAAGTCATTTTATTTGGCCTGGCATTTGGCAAATGGGGATAGGGTTTGGGAAGGTTTGAGATAAGAGTTTTTAACTTGTTTTATTTTAGTCTATTTATGATTTTCTGCATTGTAATGTATTCTGAGATCTCAGAATAGGGTTGTATCAATAATAAAAAGAAAAATAAAGTTCTAGAGACAACTGTGTACTAGCAAAAGTACCGAGAGAACCAACTTATTATACATAGACCACCAAACAAGGACATAGATCTCAAAAGATTTGAGAACTATGGATGCAATCTTCCACCATTAAATTAAATTGAATAAAATTAAATGGAACCAGCATAGCTTAGTGGATAAGGCTTGGCCTCGGAGACCAGTGTTTAAATCCCCTAGCTGTGAACTCACTGGGTGGTTATGGGAAAATCAGTCTCTCAGCCTCAGTTCCTCACCTGTAAAATAGAAATATTGACACATTTCAGAGTTGTTGTGAGGGTCAATTAAATAAGGAATGTCAAGGACTTTGAATGCTGAAGGTGCTCTATAAATAAGCCTAAAGTCAGTGATGAAAAGGGGAAAGGAAGAAACCTTAAGTGTTGGATAAATGAACCAGATTTTCAGGATTGACTTGAACCAAGTCTCAGAAACCATTCTGGGACAAAATTTGAACAAAATTTGGCTAAGAGTAAATAAGTCTTTATCTTAATTGCTTTATCCAAATACATGTAGAAAGCACATGATCCTATAGCTTTCCTAAATCCTAGAATTCTTTCTTCATTGTAAATCTGCTCAATTTATGTCCCCTCCCCGCTCCGCTCTATTTTTCATGTTTTTATGCATTTTATTTTTGGGGGACTGGCCAAGTGATTTGCATAGCCTCATGCTTCCCAATAATAACCTCTTCACAGGTCAATGGACAACCACAAAATTGGAAATGCAGAAAATGGGAACCCAAAATCGTCTTCTGAATCATTAAACTTGTGATAGCTTCACAAACAAGGCTATCATTCAGAGTACTGGTGCTAGTGTCTATTTTAGGTTGAAAGTGTTTTGTAACTAGAGGCATTAAAACTTCATTTGTAATGAAGGAATATAAAAAATGGCATTGGAGCAAAGCCAAGAACGTATCAATTTTTCAGAACACCATCTACAAGGAGCACTTTTGATTTCTGTTTGGTTACATAGCCCAAGATTTTACTGCAGGCTGCCTACCAACTCATGTGATTGAAGGGATCCTCAATGTATGACGTGGTGGCATTGATTCTTCAAGTTATTCCTTTGCTGCCGTTTTAATCTGGAAACGCTCTCTTTCCTCATTTATTTCAATTGTCAGCTGCAAATGTAGAGGTTTTATGTTGGTACGTTTGGCATGATTCCAGTTTATCCATCCTCAACATGCTGGAAGTGGGCTCCAGATCAGACATACTAAACAACATGCATTTAGAATCTGTCTTTTTGAAAATGGGCATATCCTTAGAAGCACACATTAACAGTCACCAACTCAAAATAACTAGATTGGTCATAGGTACAATCTTTGAGACTAGCGGGCGTGCCAAGAGAACCCTATTCTTGCTTTAATGTTATAGTGTTTTACAGACCCTGGAATGAAAATCAGCTGTCAAGTTCAAAGGATGAAAAAAAATTGACTTTGAGACATGCACAGTTTTGATATTCCTTATGGATTACAGCAGTGGTTCCCAAACATTTTTCCTATGTGACCCCATTTTGGGATTTAAATATAATCCAGTGCTCCAGGCAGCAACAAAGACAACACACAGTCTTTTAAATGTCAGTTAGGATCAGTGGTGGTGGGCAATTCCTCTTCCAGGACTCGGCCCGGCGGGCCTGAGTCCAAAAAGAAAGAAAGAAAAAAAAAAAGCGGGAGCCTCAGTTAGGCTCCAAACATTCAGCACGGCGTGCGTGGCCGCTTTCTGAGCCTCCAAACATTCTCACTGGTTGTGTGCACGCGCGTTCGCACGCACACAACCAGTGACTCAGTCACCCCCTCCCCCCAAAAGGCTTCCTAAGGAAGGCTTTCAGGCACAAAAGGGAGTAGTTTCTCCCTTTATGCAGAATGGGCGGCTAGAAGCGTCGTCCATTCCGCATAAAGAGACCCTGCAATGGAACAGTGCCGTAGGGGGCACTGTTCCATTGCTGGGGCCAGGCAGGGGGAAAGTTCATACCAGGGCGCTGCATACAGGTGCCCTGGTATGAACTGCCCGTCCCGCGGCTGTGAGGGGGCACTGTTCCATTGCAGGGGCCAGGCAGGGGGAAAGTTCATACCAGGGCGCTGCATACAGGTGCCCTGGTATGAACTGCCCGTCCCGCGGCTGTGCGGGGGTGGGGTGGGTGGGGGTTGGGAGCTCCTGCTGCGCGCGCAGCTCCCAGCCCCCCCTCCCTTCTTCCCTCCTCCCTTCCTGTCGAGGCAAACTGACTTGACTCTGGGAGGGAGGAAAGCCTGGCTGCGTGGCAGCTCCCAGGCCCGACAACAGTTTGGGCCTGGTGGTAGCTCCTGCGCAGCCATCCATCAGGACTGGACTCAGGAGCGGAGAGGACGTCAGAGCCGAGCCCAAGACACCACCAGTGAGTAAATTGCAGGGCTGGGGGGGAGGGTGGAGTGGGGGGG
>QEPC01004073.1:1996820-2007019 GCA_003113815.1 Sphenodon punctatus | reverse complement strand
GGGGTGTGTGTGCGCGAGACTGGGGAATGGGGGGGGGAGGGTCGGTGTGCACCCATCCTCCCCCCCTATTCCCCAGTCTCGCACACCCTCCCCTCCACCCCTTCCATCCCAGGCCCCCAGCCTGAGGAGACGAGACACGGGGAAGGGGGGTGAGTAAATGTGGGGGGGAAAACTTATTTTAAGCTTGATGTGCATGTAGACTGTGTTTTCTTCCATCCGATGTTAACCCTGGGAACTCCTTGCTGCTGGGCTATGCCATGCCACTGGCCTCCCCTCCCCCTGGCTCCACCTACCATCCCCTGGCTCTGTCTACCATCCCCCTGGCTCTTCCCCTAGGCCCGCCGGCCCGGCCTTACTGTCCCAGTGCCCCTCCAACAGCAAAACCCACCAGCCGCCCCTGGTTAGGATTGTGACTCCATATGTAGATATCATGAGTTCACATGTGGTTCTGATACGCAGTTTGGAAATCTCTGGATTACAGGCAATCAAACATTGTAGAAGCAAGCTCCTTCACCTCTCTCTGAGATCTCCTACACCAGTGGAGTCTTCTGCTATTCACTCGTAATCTTGTGAGATTCAAATGAGGACATATTCAACTGCCATTAATTACAATGAGAACAGAGGGTTCTCAGAACCTTTGAAAACAGTGCCCATAAACTGACCTTTTTAATTCTTTAGAACCATGATTTTGCTTTAGTTTTCCCACACTATACCCACTGGTAGACGAGTGGTTAAGGCACTCAACTACACCCTTGTAGGCTGGGGATTCAAGTCCTGCTTGATCGCATTCTGAATGGCTGTCTCCAGTCCACCAAGCTGTGAATGGGAATGTGATCTATTGGAGTGGGGAAGTCAAAGGCGGTCGGCCACGATGCTAGCCATGCCACAATATTAATGCATGGCTTGGGATGGACTTTGATTTTGTCTCTGCCTTGGAATACAATGATATTCAGAATATCTCTGTAACGAGATATGAGGCACTCACTATCTTTTGCACAGTATGTGAATTGAAATAATGTTTGCCCCTCTTTGCAATAGGAAATCTTGTGCCCATTGCTAATCTCATCATGGACATGCACAGGATCTGGCTTCTAGGAAGATTCTTCCCGTTAAAGATGGAAGAATTCATTTGAAGCGAAGCAAAAACTTCCCTGGCACCTACCTTTATGATTTACTGACCCATCAGAGCTGCAGTTTCTGCAAGAACTCCTTTTTAATTTTGTGTGAATTCTGGGTGCCTGATAAAGTCTGTGACACAGAAGAAACTCTCTTGGTGACTTGAACAAAGCCACTGACTGTGCTTTGTGACTGACAGCTCTGCTGTTTGATTAACCAAACTGTTAATTTATTTGTAGACAACTGATGTTCTTTTAGTCATATCTTTTTTTTTTTTTTTAACTTCAGTGTCCATTACTAATTATGGTACCAAATCAAAGGTTAATGATATTCCCATAATTGTACAGATTAGCGTGGGAAGATGTTTATGATGACGACTGAAAGCAAAAGACTAGCATCAATGTTTTACTTTGAAGCGCCGGTATGTTCAAAGATCCACGTAGCTGAAGTGATAAACCAGTGGCCTCACCCCTTCATCTGAAAAAGGAAGCCCTGCAGTTTTTAATGACAACATTTATGCATATCAAAATTTTAATTTTATCTTCCCTACTTGATTGAGGTTTGTTGGTAGGGCACCATTCACACACCAAAAAAAAAAAAAAAAAGAGAAAAAAGTGTGGGCACTTAACCTTTGTGTAATAGACCTGGACTGTGAACAGCCAGTGTAGCAAACTATACAAGTGCAGGCCTGATCCTGCAATGTGCTTTTTTGCCCTTGAAATTGCTGAGTGCTTACAATTCCAGCGAAGTGAGTAATATTGTTGTATACTCTGTATATACTCTTATAATCAGTAGCAACTGGTTCTTAGTACATACCACTTGATGTAGCTCAGGCTGTCATCCTGAAATGACTAACTCTGGAGTCGTCCCATTGACCTGAAGGGACCGTTCTAGAGTATGTGGCTTCAGGACTGCAGACTCGGGGGACTACAATAAGTATTGCAATACTGTGACAATAGTATAGAAGGGAGTCTTATACAGTTGGAAGGTGTCTTGAGGGTTATCTAGTTCAACCCCTTTCTTGGATGCAGGATGAGGTAGGAAATACGACATTATATGAAAAATCCTGGAAAGATCAATGGGAAAAGGTGCGTGTTTAAATTTACTTACAAAAGTCCCATCGAGTCTGGCCCTTTTTACACAGATAAATGGCAGTTCTGCTTCTGCCTGTGCTGGCCCAGTTCACCCCAGACTTGCCGGTCTGTGTAAACGGTGCCTTCCAGATGTGCAAGCGGAGCAGGCTGTGGCTACTCAGAGTCCGCTGACCAACTCCGTGGCAATGGCCGAATGTGGAGCTGTTGTCTGGACCCACGCTGCTGCAGCTCCATGCCTGCCTGTCCATTGCCCCATTCAGCAGTAGGCAGTCGTGGGCACCAGCCAAGAGGGTTAGGCGAGTGCCTGCAACTCGACAGGGTGTATGTGAGGGGAGGTACCACATGGGTAGCCCGTAGCCCTGGAAAAACTGCTGTCCCAGACAGGGTTGGAAGCAGGCGGATGTGGGGTGGAGGTGGGGGTGCGGGCCAGGCTTTGCCTCTGCCTCAAAATACCCATTGTGCAATGACTTTAGTGAGGATAGGGGTGAGTTTCAGTGGCTTCTACAGGGTTGCAAGTCCCAAATATTAGAAAATCCTGTCTGCCCCTACCCCAAAGTCATGAGACTTGCTGGATAAATCATGAATCTTTAAGCTTAGTTTTACTTTTGATTGCTGAGTTTCTAGGATACACTTATGTTTTAAACCTTTTCTTTTCAAAACACAATTTTTATTATTTATTTATTTATTTATAAATAAAAGCTAAAACTTTTAGGATTTTAAGTTTTGTAATGTTTAGGTTTTAAGGGATCCCTAAAATTGCAAGGCATGTGATAAAACGATGAAAGTTGAAGTCTGCTTGCAGGACATGTGTGTTTATAAATCGAAGCATACACATATGCTTTTGCAGGACAGCCCTATGCCTTGGCAGATTTCTAAGTAATACTTTCAAGATACTTCACTCATCCAGGTGTCCAATAAAAAAGTGGGTGCCAAATGCTCATTGTCACACAAGGAAAGGGCAGCGAGGGGGAAAGGACAGGCTTGGGAATGAGAGGGGGGTGGGGACTGTCACATGGGGAAGGGGCAGTGAAAGGAAGGGACAGGCCTGGGAACCAGAGAAGGGTGCTAAGAGTAAGGGAAGGAGAGTTTTCTCAAACATCCTCCGATCTCAGGGAAAGTACTTGTCATTAGTCTCCAATCTCCGGGAGAGTAAGGGTGATATCAAATGTGACAGGGCGCCTATTAGTCCCGTCACGGAATCACCTTTCTGATTCCCGGCCGGAATCAGAACGACCCGTCAACAGACGAGCCGGCTGATTCTGGTGGGAAATCTGGGAAGGGGGTGGGGCTGTGCGGCGTAATGTGCAGCTGCACAGCCCCGCCCCCCCACGCTCCCCCAGCAGCCCGCCCTCCTGGAGACGGGCAGGCGCAGCGGCTAATTCGGCCGCTGTGCCCGATTCCGTCCTGGGGTCTGGGCCACGGCCTGGAATTGACGGCGGTAATAGATATTACCGTCCACCAATTCTGGGCCGTTGTTCAATTAACCACGCTTTCGGGCATGGTGCTCGGAGCATCCTCGAAAGCATGGTTATTTTGCTCACCGCCAGGGGTTCACCGTGGTGAACATCTGGCGGCGAGCAACCAGAAGTTACAGGACCATCCACCACCACAGAGGATTGTCCGTGGTTGACTTCTGAAAATATCCTAAGGCTCATGATTGAGGTCCTGGGGAGAAAACACACAAGGAGTACAAGGAAACCAGGAGACAAGGTAACTAGGAAACCAGAGGTTAGGGGGCATGAAACCAGTGAACACAGGGCTAGGAACACAGAAGCAAGGGCTAGAAGAAGGGGGCAGGGGGCTAGAGGCTAGGCAACAAGGGAGCAAGGAACAAGGAGTCAGAAAGGGGGTCCAGGTAACAAGAGCCCTTTCACAAGTGCATGAAATATGCATGGTTTGGTTTAATGTGCATATTTCATTCACTTCTGAAGCCCTCTGTGTGCTGAGTGCTCTATTCCTGGCCAGTGCGGTTTTCAAATCAGCACACTACCGGGTAAGGGAAACCTACCTTTACAATAGTGGCTGTGAATTTTACTGATCTAGTTGAATGTTGGAAGACTCCTTAGTGCGCACAGTTTGAGCACGCACTTCCGTCCATTTGTCTGCCAGTCAGGAAGCTCCAGAGCAGAGATGGGTATCGGGGAAAGGCAAGGGAGGGGAGCTTCGGGGAGATCGAGGTTGGTGGGGGGACAAGGCAGGAGAGGGGTGCTTTGGGGAGTTCGGAGCTAACGGGGAAGAGGTGGGGAGCTTTAAACAGCACGGTAAGAGAACATGGGAACAGCTTAGCGCACACTTAACGTTGTGCGCGCTGAACATATACAGTGCACAAATTGGGCAATATGAATGCAAACTGGTTTTAGATTGTGCACTTCGAAAATAATGCATTATTTTTTATCCTCTCCAATGGTGTATGGCTGAAAGAGCTTCAAGAGCCAAGGGGTCAGGAACACAGGAGTGGCGTGGAGAGTAGCATGGGGAGAGGGCTGGAGGAGCCAGACTCACAGGAGAAGAGTTGCTCTGCCCAGATTCCCGTTGGTAACAGCATGCCTTTTATACTGGCCGGTACCCAATCAGGAAGCTGGGAAGCAGGGCTAGAGGGAAGACAGACAGGGGAAGGTGAGGTCGGACACAGACAGAGAAGAGATCTAAAGAGTAGAGACTAGTGGAAAACAGGCCTGGGTGGAGACGCCAGCAGTCAGGCTGACACTCTGGCAACATGGGGTTTCAAGGCCAAGAACCTTACACTCCTTCACAGTAAGCTCCACATTACTGCAATATAGGCAGCAACCTGCTGGCCATGGTCGAATTGAGATTTGGTAACCAGTGCAGATGTCAGACCCAACTGTTCTGTAGTTTCCAGGATCGTCTCTGGAGTCCTTTTTAAATATCAGCATTACATTCACTATCCTCCAGTCTTCGGGTACCATGGCATATTTTAGCGATAGGTTACACGTTACCGGTAGTAGGTGTGCCAAAACTCTATAATCTATAAACCCGGCCACCATACTGGGGGGCCTCCTGTAAGAGGGCCCTATCAGGGGAGGCAACAGGAGGTGACATGTGGGGTTTGGCTGAGGCCAGAGGACCAGCTGATCTGGAGGGTCCAAACCTGGGGGGTGGAGCAAGCTATCACATGGGAAAAGGGAAGTGAAGGGAACCAGAGGGGGGGCTAGGAGCGAGGGAAGGAGAGACCTCTCAGCCATCCTACAATCTTAGGGAGAGTACTCATTATCAGTCTCCAATCTTAGGGAGATTAAGGCTCCAGGGGTGGGGGTGGAGCGCACGGAGGGGACTCCATGGCAGCATGGCTCTTCCAGGCAGGCCACTGAGAGAAATTTTGGCCCATGCTCTACCCTGGTAGGGGCCTCCTGTCACTCATACCCCTTTCACAATTTTAGAAATCAATTTCTAGAGGCCACACTAGTAATTTATTTACAGACAAAGGATTTTTGCTCCTGAAGTGTTCATGCAAACAGTGTATAAAGAGAGGAAGGCCAAGAGTTGTTCTCTCTGAAGACAAGGTCCTCCATCACGCAAGTGAGGAGTCAGAACTCTGCCCTGACTTGCCTGACGTCGGACCCTAGTGTGAGGCCCGAAAATGTGCACCACCACTAACTGAAGCTGGCCCAATAAAAGATATCACCGTACTAATTTGTCTCTATTTGCCTATGCAAGTAAATGTAAGAGGGAGATTATTCTCAAATAAGAGAGAATAAGTAACTAAACAAAGGGCTGCAGTGTAGCAGGAAATGACTTTTCAGGTGCTGCAGAAAAGACATAATATACTAAAAACAACAGTGTGACCACCATCATTTAAAAGACAACAACCCGTTCTGTATTCAGATTCATTCTTGGAGTCTGGAATCTCCATTTGCTTGCTAACAGAACTGTCTATTCTCCTCTCTTGTGGAAACCTCCTGAAGAAATTCCCTCACGAAGGAGACATTGCTGTGGGGAAAGCGAGGGATGTGTACTGGAATAGCCTGATAGATAGCCAGTTAATAATTTAGTAACAGCTAGCTAAGTCTCTGTGCTGGCAGTTCAGCTTTTGTTCCCCTTCAGGGCAGCTTTGGCTGTAAGTACAGTAATTGTTAACCAGGCAGGAAGACTGAAAGTGGAGGGAATTGGAGTTTATACTTTTTGAAGAATGTGATTGCAAGCTTCTCTTGTTCTGGAGTCTTGACTTCATTATAAGCAAATGTCTGGGAGGTGGTGCTATTATTATGGCTGTACTCAGCTCATTAATTTGTTTTCTTGCTGAGGGGGAAATGATTTTATATATACATAATTAGGAAACTGATCTTGCAATTTCAACGAGTGGAAGTTGAAAGCGATTCAGCTCAAATATTCACATTTTAAAATAAAATTGCTTGAAATTAAGATGAGTGTAAACTTACTGCTGCTGTGTGAGGTGGAGGCTTATTGGCTTGAACTAGTTAGACCCTGATCCTGCAAAGATGCAGGTCTGAGCATAATGTTCATTACATACTGAGCAGTCCCATAAAGGGGCTACACACGGTATATAATGCTATGGGTGGCAGTCTTTGCAGGATGGGGCTTCAGAGCGCACATAGTTCTTCTGAAGGCTCCTTTGCACATCTCTATTAATTTACCACAATTTTGACTGTGTGATCCTTGCTTGCTCCTGTCTATCACAGTTTAGATTTGATCTGTTGAGCACAGAGTGCTGTTTGGGCCAGAAATCTGGGCCCGTGCTGAGCACGAGCCTAATTGCATTGGGCCTGGCCATCTGCAGGCTCAAGATACTGTCTATCTGGACTCTTCTGAGCCTATGTCTGATGTCACCGACGGACCATTCTCCCACCTGGAGCATCATGACAGCACAACATTCCATAAGGAGTGGGGACTATGTTAGAAAAGGGGCAGGGCTAAGGAGTTCCCTGCCACTTTCTAATGTGACCAGGCCCATCATGGAGTGCTATAATGTCACAGTGGTTTGTAGTGGGCAGGTGTCTTTCTGAAGTTAAGGATCCCAGCTTAAACCGGAAAAGCTTGGGCAAACAGTTCACCCAGGGCTTAACGTGCAGGAGGCTTGCCAGGACTGAGCTATGGCAATTCAATTCAAAAGGGGCTGACCCACAGGACATATTCCCAGGAGGCGTGTGCACCCTGAAATGTGAAAGGCCAGGAAAAGGCTAAAATTGGCCATTTGGGGGTTGGAAACAAAAGTCAGAAAAAAACCTGGATGGTTTAATTAGCTTTCATTAATGACTTTCCTGTCCCTGCATTGGCCATCTTAGGGTGTTTTCACATGGACAGTTAGTCCGCACTAACTGAATCTAGTGCGGACTACTTTGTCCATCTGAACGCTGTCAATGGTGCTTATTAGTGCAGACTAAGAGATAGGTACGGTTCTTATAAACCCCAGCCACTTGGTTTTATAAGAATCATACTTAAAGTAGGCCACACTAATGTCTTGTTTGGTAGGTTACAATTATTTTCTGAGTCATTAGTTCACACTACATTGTCCGTCTAAAAGGCATCGCTATGTTAGTGAGGACTAACAAACACCTTACTTATTTCAAAATAGTGTGCAACTTTGGCTGTCTGAAAACGCCCATATAAATTAAATTATATTCAGCTGCAGAGAGGCAGGTTAGTCCAGTGGCTGAGTTTCTAGCTGGAGATGAGAGTTTGTTTCTCTGCTCTGACAAGCTCTGGGCTGGGAAATGTGACTTCTTGGGTTTGAGCCCTAGTTATTAATTAATTAAATTATTATTATTATTATTATTTTATTTATTAATATCTTACATTTTTAACAAATTAAGCACTGAGTGCACCTTATCTGGTCTGGATCTGACATGGCCAGTTTGGTCCTGTCCTGCTCAGGTTTGGTTGTAAGCCTCTAGCCCTGTGTTTACCAAAGAGCTGGTGCCCAGCACCACTGTTTCAGATCACCATATGGTAGAGCATCTTGGGGTGAAAACAGACATGACGCTAACCACCCTTTAACCACCTTTGGTGGTTATTTATGCAAGTTGCAGGGCTATATTGGTCCCCAAGTCTGAAAACACCCATGCATAAATTACCACCAAGGGTGGTTAAAGGGTGGTTAGCGTCATGTCTGTTTTCACCCTTGGATGTTGTGACAACACTCCACAAGGGGTGCTTCTGGCATTTGAAGGCAGCTTTTGAAGTTTGCTTGGTGCTCATGTAGAGAAGATCGGGGTAGTTCAGGGTAAGCAAGCTCTATGCATATACCAAGCATGTGTGTGAAGCAGACATAAGTCAGAAGAGCATAGTTGATTCGATCCAACTAGCAAATGCAAAGGGATTGCATAGTGATGAGTATTTCTAGAATTTCCAGTTGCTCCTTTTGCCAGCCTGGAGGAGTAGCTCATTCAAGAGTACTTAAGACTTGCACTTAGCAGAAACTGATAGCAGGCGAAGTCACTGAGAGATCCGTTTCAGACGGTCCTTGTGAAGCATTTGCTGCCAGCCATCTGCTTGATGCCTTGTGGCTTTACCTTGGCACAGCATGTTTGCTCACCCGTTAGCCTGCAGCTCCTGCTGACCTCCGGTTACACTTTCTGTCACCTGCCTGTGAGCAGCAAACAGTTGTCTCGGCTGGACTATTTGTGACTTGATGTTTTGGAGATGTTTTTGATAGAGAAAAATTGGAGCACTTGTTTTCTGGAAAATTTCCCCCATTTTTTTCAACCAAACATTATTTATTACTATTACTTACATAACACTAGCAATGTACCTGGCATCATACAATCATTAGTTAGAGACAGGTCCTTGCCCCAAGGTGCTTACAATTGGAGGGGAGATGAAGGCGAGAGGAGACAGGGAAATTGAGAAGTCATAGGTGCACATGCTTAACTTAGGCCGTTTTTGGACAATCGCGGCCGCGCTTGTTTTGAAAAAATGCTGGGAGCCGGGATCAGATGATACACTCCCAGCAATCACGTGCCCGGAAGGGGGACACGCATGCTTTTCCGGCCGCGATTTGACCAGGTTGAAAAATCAACCCGGTCAAACGCGGCCGGAAAAGCATGCGCGTCCCCCTTCCGGGCGCGTGATTGCTGGGAGTGTATCGTCTGATCCCGGCTCCCGGCATTTTTTCAAAACAAGCACGGGCGCATCCACGATCATCTAAAAATGGCCTCAGTTACACAAGGGAGGAGACCCTGTATGATAGGTCAGCAGAAGGAGCACCAGTGATCAGTCTCTAAGGGTGAGGAGCTAGGGAAAGCCTGATAGAAGAGGTAGGTTTTGGGGAGGGATGTAAAGTGAATGCATTCAGGGAGGGAGTTCCAGGCACAGGAGAAAAGGCATTTCCGGGTGTGGGTATGGGTGGTGGCCATGGAGGAGCAAAGCTCATAGGTGGGGATGTAGTGGGAAACAAGTGCAGAAAGATGGGGGGGAACAAGGCCATGAAGTTGTCAGGTCCCAGGGCCTGAGGAGATGGGGAGCCCGACTATCGCGGGTTAAGGGGAGCAGAGCACGCTGTACGGCCGCCCCCGCAGCCCCCGCAAACAGCGCACCGCCCCCAAGCTCCGCACCAGCCAACGCATCCGGATCCACGCCCCCAGCAACACCCCTTGCGCTGCACGCACCACACTCCCCGGCAAGGGACGCGACGTGCAGAGCCACGCCCCCTGACAACGGCCACACGCAGGAACCACCCCCGCAGCGGCATGCCCCGGCCCCGCCTATATAGGGGGAAAACGCCGGGCCTACCCTGCTGGTGATCAGAGCCTTGCCTTTGTGATACCGGCCCTGTGCGAGGATTATCGAGTGTGAAGCTTAGAGTTCAAGTGCGAGTACCTTCAGTGTGGCAGAGTGTGGCAACGAGTGTGTGAGAAAGAGAGAGAGAGAGAGAGAGAGAGAGACAGTGCGAGACAGCGGCGTGTGAGTGTAAGTAGCCCCGTGCGGACGCAAGTGCGTAGTTCCCTTCATTCCCTTCCCCTGCACCGGGTGTCCTGTAAGTACTAGCGTGCAAGGAGTCCTGTAACCCTACCC
>QEPC01004073.1:1976216-1990580 GCA_003113815.1 Sphenodon punctatus | reverse complement strand
GGGGGGAACCCCCACCCCGGTGACATCACCCCCAACACACTCCCTTGGGCCCTGGGAACCGTGTGCGTGGTGCCCGCGAACGAGGGGCCTTCCCTGGCCGGGAAGCGGTGTGGCCTGAGTCCCTGTGATGAGCTTGGCAGGGAGTGACTGAGTGCCTCCATACTGCCGCATAAGACCCTGAGGGAACCTTTTTCAGGCCCACGGCTCCCTTCCCAGAACTGGGTCCTATCCCGGCCCCAGTGCCCATCCTCCTTTCCCTGCCCCCCACCTGGGGTTTGGAGGCTGCCCTCCACCAAGCCCCACAGAAGTATCTTAAAGGTAAAGCTTGTGTTGAATGAAAAAGGTGAGAGGGAGCCAGTGGAGAGAGGAGAGGAGGCTGAACATGATAAAAACAAATCAAACCGCATGCTCAGCTTCCCTTCTGGCAGCTCTGCACCGCGGTTCTTGCTACCACTGTAGGATTTGATTCCCATTTGAGTAAAAGACTACTAGTAGTTCCCAATTTATGCCACTCACCACATTGGGTGTTTTGAGACAGAAGCGGGGTCCCACCCTCAGAGCTAATCTGGGGGTGCATGCCCACATCCTGCTCCCAGCCCTGCCTGGGTGTGCTTCAGACAGATGCAGCAGGTTCCCTGGGTTGCACTCTGCTCATGGGGCATTTCCCCCCCCCCAACCATAGTGGTGTAGACAATTGCCTGATGCTCTAGGCTGGTACCTACAACTCTATGGTGTTGCCCAGGGCAATGACTGGCTGGAAGCAGACCTGCAGCATAGGTCTGTGCATCAGACAGACAGCTGCTCTGCTTAGGCTGGCCTACTCCACTGTCGGTACTCCAGGATGTTCCGGAGTGCCAGCGGTGAGGCTGCCCGGGAGCAGGCACAGCCTGCCCTGTCTGCACGTCTGGTGGGGTTCCTTTAGATGGACGGGCCACCTGAGGGTGAAACAGGCTGGTGCGACCATCGCTGGGGCAGCACATCCATCTGAAAACACCCATTGTTTTATGTGAAAATCATTTTGATGTGGTTTGTTTGTTTATTAACATTGTTACCACACCCTTCTCAAGGGCTCAGGGTGGCTTACAAAGATATAAAATACAATGAAAACATTGAAATACAATTTGAAAAAACAAAACAAAAAACACCCGCTCCAACCCCAACCCACTAACACCTCCCACCTAATCCCTACCTCTGCCTGCCAAATGCTTTATTAAAAAGAAAAGTTTTGCACCACCTCCAAAAATCTCCCAGGCTCGGACTCAAATGTTCCTCCAGGGGAAGGAAGTTCCACAATATTGGGGAGCAGCTGAGAACGCCCTCCTGCGGGCCCCCATTGTACACACTAAAGTTACAGGTGGGTGGAACCCACAGGAGAATGCTCAGGAACCGCAGGGACTGTGATGGAGTATGGTAGGACAGGTGGTCTTTCATATATATTAGGCCCAGGCTATTTAGGGCTTTATAGGTCAAAACCAGCACCCTGAATTGTGCCCAGAAAGCTATTGATAGCCAGTGCAGACTCTGGAGTACCGGTGTAATGTGCTCCCAGCGACCTATCCTTGAAAGGAGCCAGGCCGCTGTATTCTGCGCCAGCTGCAGCTTCTGAACAGTCATCAAGAGCAGCCCCATGTAGAGCGCCTTGCAGTAATCTAGCCTCGAGGTGATGAAAGCCTGGATGACAGTGGCCAACTCTGAATCAGAAAGAAAAGGCCACAGTCTCCTCACCAGATGGAGTTTGCATTTTGTATGAGGAGGGGTGTGGGAGAACGGCTTTGGGCAGCAGGGACCTTGCTGAAGCCGCTGTCTGCATGCTGAGACCAATAGGACCCCCAGTGTTACCTCTCCTTGTAACATGGAGAGTAAGAAGGGGCTTTCCTCCTGTGGACTTTATTTTTGTCTTCTTTTCATTTCCTGATACACGGACCTCAACTGGCCTGTCAGATTCCCAGGGAGCCCCACCCTCCTACTTCTGGTCTCGTTTTTTTTTTTTTTAAATTAAGCCATACTATATACCATCAAAGTGCTAGGCCTTGTTGTTGCCAGCCCTCTAATGAGCGTGGCATTTATCCCCAGGATTCAAGATTTGTTATAGCCAGTCCCTAAAGTGTGAGGCACTCCTTCATCAGGAGCCGAACTTTGCCATAGTCATATCTGTGAAGAGCGAGGCAGCCATTCATCATGAGCCAAGCTTTGCCATAGTCAGCTCTGCAGAGAGCGAGGCATTTATCCCCCAGGAGTCAAGCTTTGCCACAGTCAGCTCTGCAAAAGAGTGAGGCATTTATCCTCCAGGAGCCAAGCTTTGCCGAAGCCAGGTCTGCAAAGAGTAAGGCATACATTATTTTGGAAGCCAGGTCGCTTTGCTTGGCTTTTTTTGAAGGTTGGACTAACAGAGTTGGAATGCCTCCCAAAGCCAAGAGATCATTTACTACTGCTGTTTTAGTGTCACCTCCCTCCAGGCAAAGGTGGATTGATGGCTTTCTAGTCCCTGCTGTGAATAATCGGAAGACTAAAAAGGGGAATTTTGTAGTTCCATTAAGTAATTCATTTGCTCCTTTGGCAGAGTCAGATGACTTTATGTATTTACCTGGTCCATCTCGCCCTTATGGAAGTGGTAGAGATGACCCTGTCTCTGGTTTGGTGAAAGGTAAGGGGCAGGTGAACTTGAACTCTGCGATTGAATGCCCTTTGGACAGTCCCTTTGGACATGATTTGTATACACCATCTGTACCTTCCAAGGAAAAAGACCATATGAATCCTGGTGATTTTGCTCCAGCCACCCTTTTGGCTGATCATGTTCTTATAATGTCTCAAACAGTGAAATTTTTGTTTAATCAGCTGAACTTGTTGAACTTGAAACTGTTGCTTCTGGTTGTGGTGAACAAGGTCCTTCGAAGTCATCTTTTTCTAAACATGATAACAATAAGCATGCAAGCAATGATCTTAAGCTTCCTGAGTGACAATGAAAGATTTCAAGAATAATATTTTCTCTCAGATCCTTGTGATGATCTGTTGGTTGATGACTTATTCCCTTTTAGGATTATGAGTGACTGTGTAGCTTTTACAGTCATGCCTCTGTCTAATGGGAGGTTAGGTTACCATTCTGGTTTACCACTCGAGAAGTGGCTAAACATTTGCGACTTCTTCTGAAGTTCTCAATCACAAATCACACCATCAAGAGAATTGATCATATAGCTCATGTGAAAGGAAGGTGGTGTTTTGTGGTACACTTTGTTTCTTCTCAGATTGTGTCTCTGATTATGAACCATACTGAGCTGTTGAATAGTAGGGCTATCTTTCCCCAAAGGGTATTCGCCAGAGGGCTGATTCAGGCTGTACTATCCCGCCACGATAACCAGGAAAAGATCAAAGCAGACTGTGTTGTCACTCAGAGGCCTGGTCCAACTTCTAGTTTTTCATCAGGTCTACAGGCCCTTAAGCCCTCTAATCTAGAGAACAAAAATTGTGAGGTAATTGATCTGACTTCTCCTGAAGAAATGGAGACTCAGGTTGAAGAGAGGGGTAGAACAAATTTGTTGCCGGAGAAACTGGGCACTCTGCGGGCATATGAGAATCTTTCATTAACGGACAACATAATATACTTAATAGAATGTCGAATCTTTATGAACAGTTGGTAACAATTAAGGAAACTAAGGAAGGTGTTAAGAAAGAAAATCAGCAAATCCTTCCTGGTTTGCAGGCAGCTTTGAGGAGTCAAAGAGAGTTACAACAAGATGTATCCACTCCAGTCTTGCCCAAATTTCAGGGAACCTTAACACACAAAGTAATGGTTATAGTGGGGACCAGACAGCTATTAACCCTCTTAAGGACCCTCAATCCCTAGGGAAATCTTTAATGACTCAGGGTTCTAATCTTTTAGTAGTGGACTCTTGCTTAACTGTGCCTCCTCTGAAGGAGGTAGTGCCCTGTCAACTGACCCCAGACATTCTTTTGTTACCCCAGGAAAGTACAGAGGGGGGCTTGAATTTTGATCCTTGTCATTCTGGGATAGAGGGTCAGACTAAAGCTTTAGTGGAGAGAATGACTTGAGTATTACGACCCATATTACTACTCATATGGATCATGAGGGTGGTTCTCTGTCCTTGGAACAGAACAAAATGAATCCCCATGAGAGTGTTGTGCTCAGAACTTAGACAAACCTGGGGCTGTTGTCACTGCCTGACACTGTTAAGGTTGAGATTTCCACTGTGAACCTGGAACTATCATCTACCCAGGGACAAAATGCTTTGGATATACCTACGCTGGGTGAGGTGGTAAACATGGGGAATTTTGTTGAGTCTTTGGTGGATAAAAGGAGCTCATCTTTTGCCCGAGTTTTGGATTGAAAGTGGGCATTTCAGGGAGCAGATTGTTTGGCCTTTTGCTCATGGAATATATCGGGTTGGGGAGGAAAGGAGACTGACCATATTTTTTTTTAATTTTCTGATCCAGTTTGATGTTGTTTTTCTTCAGGAGAATGGGTTGATGGTTCCATTGAACTGAACGGGTATGTATCCTTCCATATGTCTGCAACATCTTTAAATACCAAAGACAGATTGATGAGGGGGTTGGCATGTTTTGTTTTTAATTCTTTAGATTTTGAAATTATTTCTTTGCAAGGTTGCCCGCCCATTGTATTAGGTCTTATTTTATCTCAGCCTCATTTGAGGCTTATATTAATTACTGTTTATTTTCTGCCTGCCTCCTCGAAGGGGTTCAGTATTGATATTTGGCAACAATTGGAGGAATACATTGCGGACCTTTTGCTCCAGTTTTCTGAGGCCCATGTGATCTTGACTGGTGATTTTAATGCCAGAATTGGCAATGATATTGAGACTCTGTATAAATTATGTAGATGTAGGATCGATCAGGAGACCAATTGCTTGGCTGATAGATGCTCTAAAGATACAGGTAAAAATTCAGCTGGTTTGATTTTTATAAAAATGCTTAGCTGTCTGAACCTTCAAGTCTTAAATGGGATTGTCCCTGGAGACAGGTATGGGAAATTGGCTTATTTATCTGATAAAGGGGGAAGTGTGATTGATTATTGCATCCTTTCTCCGGGTCTTATCCCCCAAGTAGAGGAATTTGTTGTAGGCCAGCATCAACTGAGCGACCATCAACCTCTGCTTTTGCAGTTACAAGTGTGTTCTAAGGTTAGAACCTTCGCTAGATATGCCCCATTATTAGATCAGTGCATGTCTTTAGATAAATACACTCATTCAAAATTTGGCTATGAACACCAATTCAAGATTTTTTTAATACTTCCTGATATTTCTGCCTTATGGGAATTATGTGTCACCGATACCAAGGACGGAGATCTGATTAAGGTTTTTGAGGATATTATGCTCAGACTTAAGCAGATCCTTGAAGCCAATACGGCGACTAAGGTGAATACGCGTAGGCATGATCCCAGCTGGTTTGATAAAGAATGTCTTAGTATGAAAACTAAAATAGCCAAGATTTATTAGGCATATAGGCGCTCCAACCTCATGAAAGTTCCAAGGGAATTCTATGAGTTCAAGAGAGTCGATAGGAAACTTATCTATAATAAGAAGGTTTCCTATGCTAAGGCCTTCTGGAAGGAACTTACCATTAAAGTTGAGGGAAAAGATAGTGCTGGCTTAACAGTTTAATGGGAAGGTTTAAGAACTCAACACACTATAATATTCCCAAAACAACGTGGGAGTTGTATTTTGACTCTATCTATAATCAGGTGACAACTGATATAGGCAAACCTATTTCCCTGGTAGATCTCCCAGTATGGCCCCGAACATCACAAGATGAAATGAGGGATCTTATTGAGCAGCTTAAGCCTGGTAGGGCACCTGGTGAAGATCTGATTCCATTAGAACTCCTGTGGGAGCACATATCATGGTGGATCCCTCTTTTGGCTTCCTTATTTTCCTACATCGACAGGACAGGGAAAATCCCTCAGGGATGGAAAATATCCATAGTAGTACCTATCTACAAAAAAGGTGATAGGGCACAACCAGACAATTATAGACCTAGTAGCCTCCTGAATATTATAGAAAATTGTATGCTAAGCATCTCCTGGTCAAACTAGAACACTGGTTAAACGAGGAGCATATACTCTTTGATGAACAAGCGGGATTCAGGAAGGGACGGTCTACCTTGGACCACTGTTTTATCCTTTTGCACTTAATTAACAAACATATTCAGTCTAGCGGTAAATTGTATATCATGTTCCTAGATCTAAAATCGGCATTCGATCTAATACCCAGGTCCAAATTAAATTGGGAAAAACTAATATTGATAGACGCCTCCTGTTTCTTATGAGATCATTATATAATGACACTACTCTTCGTGTTAAGTTAAACCAACAGGGCTACCTGACTGACCCGATCAGATTATGTTCTGGAATTAGACAGGGCTGTATTTTGGCTCCGGCGTTATTTAATTTTTTATTATTATTATTATTTATTATTAACAAACATTTATATAGCACCAGCAGTGTACCTGGCACTTTACAAAGTAATAAAATAGACAGGGTCCCTGCCCCTAGGGCTTACAATCTGAGAGACAGGAGCTGGGGGAGAGACTTAGGAAGGGGAACAGAGGGAGAGACAAGGGGTCTAACATTCATGAAGATGCGAGGTCTCAAGTGCACGTACTTGGCTTGGTTACGATGAGAATGACAGCAGGCAGGTCCATGTTGCAAGGATAAGGGTAAACCGATCGTAGGTATAGGAATAGTGGCTCAGCAGGATAAAGAGTCAGACAGAGCAGAGCGAAAGAGGTGAGTTTTAAGGAGAGAGTCATTTTATATAAATGACCTGATTCCTGCAGTATCATAGATAGAGAACCATCCTCCTAAGCTGGGCAATAGACATCTGTCATGCTTATTATATGCTGATGGTGCTGCACTGATGTCAAGGACCCTAGTTGGAATGAGACGCACAATAGAATTGTGCTCTGCTCATTATCAGTCTGAAGGGTTAATCATTAACTATGAGAAAACTAAGGTGGTGATCTTTTCTAAACAGCAGCAAAATCATGCCTGGGCAATTGATGGGAAAAAGATTGAACAGGTTTCCTCATTTCGTTACCTAGGCATAGTTTTCCAATCAAGAGGAACATGGACGATGCAAGTGAACTCCGTAATTGAGCAGGCTAGCAAAGGTGCTCTTGCAGTTAACCATTGTTTCCGTGCACAAAATTGTCAACTGATTATTCAAGCAATTACAGTTTTCTCTGCTAAAATAGGGGGTCAGCTGCTGTATGGGGCTCATCTCTGGGGTCTTGATAAAATCTCAGATATTGAAAGAGTGAAGTTAAATTTTTTGAAAAGCCTACTGAGGCTCCCGTCTGGTATCTCCAATGCGGTGTTAAGAAGAGAGACAGGTAGAACCTCCCTGGCATATCTTACCTGGCGAGCAGCATTGAATTACTGGCTTAGATTGTCCTTTCGAAATCCCGAAGGTCTCTTGTCATTGGTTTTTCTTGATAACTCTGCATGTGATGTGATTGGGTTGTCAAAATTCAGGATAAAATTAACCAAATGGGATTTTCTATACCCTACCTAATATCACAGGGATATGTAAGGGCCAGAGTGGAACTTTCCCAAAGACTTGCAGATATCGAATATCAAAATGAAATGTCTAGGATAAGAGAGGCAAGATCTCTTTCTGGTTATTTATCTGTAATGCCTCTTGGGAATTCTAGTGCTACGTATTTGGTCAGTCTCCTTTCTCCCACACAGAGAGCTATGTTCCTTAGGGCGATGTTAAACATCTTCCCTTCAGCCCTACTGGCAGGGGCGGATTGGGAACTCAAAGTGGCCCAGGAAAATATAGTGTTAGTGGCCCTGTGCTGGCGGCAAAGCTGCCAGCGCGCCGGGAATGGGTCAAGGGGGCGTGGCTTGGGGGGGCAGAGTGCGCCAGATTTGAGTCCTATCAGAGCTGTGTCCCCCTCAATCGGCTCATCCTCATCCGGTCCCCAACACTAGCCAGGCATCAGATAAGCACCGAGACTGCAGGACCTGGGTCAGATGAAAAAGGGAGGTAGAACTGGGTGTCATCAGCATACTGATGACACTTTGCTCCAAACCTCTAAATGATCTCACCCAGCGGATTCATATACACATTGAGCAAGAGGGGAGACAAGATGAAACCCTGTAGGGAGGTCATGAGGGATGACAAGCAATCGTCCATCTCCAGCCACTGAGACTACCCTGACAGGAATGAATGGAACCACTCAAGAGCAGTCCTATGCACCCCTACTAGATCCTGTAGATGTGTCAACAGCACCTCATGATCAACTGTATCAAAGGCCACTGAAAGGTCTAACAGGATCAACAGGGTACAATTCCCCAGGTTATGGAGGGAGCTGCAGTGGTGGGGCCGCCCGGGATACCTTTGTTTGACTATGGCAGGTTACGATTTGGAGAATATCACAAGCTTATTCTTACACACTTAGGCCACTTTTACATGAGCGTCGGGATGCAGCATGTTGAAGAACACGTTTCCTGAAAAGCCCCATGTGGTGTGTTGACGCACTGGAAGTAGCTGGCCACCATAGGCATAGCAGCTTGCGCGGTCTTTTTGAAGTCGAATTTAGGAAGCCTCGATATCAGGGTTTCCCAAATGCAGTTTCAAAAAGACTGCATGAGCCGTGATTCTTATGGTGGCCGGTTACTTCTGGTGCGTCTAAATGCACCACCTGGGGCTTTTCAGGAAGCGTGTTCTTTGACGCGCTGCATCCCGACGCTCGTGTAAAAGTGGCCTTATGCAGCCAGCTGGATTAGATTTTGGACTTGGATGGCAAGGGTTCAAATTCTATTTTAGACACAATCTCATTATGTGATCTTTGGTAAATCACTATCTCTTGGCCTCAGTTCCACATCTGTAAAATGGGAAGAATGATCTACCTCACAGGGTGGTTGTGAGGGTATATTAGGTAAAGACCATGTTCTGACAGACAGAGGTAGTAAACAGGAGTAACTATTTTTATTTAAGTAAATCAATACAAGAACTTTAGTTCAGTAGCATTTAGATTAACAACGTAAAGTTGTTAATCTAAAGTAGTATTGGGCAATGTTCTCCCTAGCTGAGATGTAATGGTTGCTGAAGCCTGGTAACCATTCTCACACTGATAACCATCACTCATATTGAACAGTTATTTTGAAATACAAACCAAATGGAAGCATTTCAGGAGTATACTCCAAAGGGGAGTTTTTCAGGAGCACATATTTCTCTTGAACACTTCAGGAGCAAAAATTGAAGGAACATGCAACTACTTCAAATTCACTGTTCACTGGAACATGACCAAAGATTGTACAGCACTTTGAACAATGAAATCACTGTATAAATGAATAACACTATTACTCAGTACAGTCCGCCATTTCCCAACTGGATGATGTGGTTTGGGTCCATATTACACAACTTGAGAGCTGCCTTTCTTTGAAAGCTGCCTCTCTTTGCTGTGTTAAAGACCAATTTCTTTCAGTGGGGAAATCTAATTTGCTACAGTAGCCAGTAGGGAGGTATTTAAAATAAATAAATAAATAAATAAATAAATAAAAATAAAGTGTATTTGCCTGATAGACTCTATTTTATTATTTAGCACAGGGATGGAGCTAACAAGTTGTTTGACTTCATCTCTATTCTTTATAAAAGCACCTCCTGTTTACTTTGATTTTCTCACGATCTGCTTACAAGCCCCTATTGCAATGAGGAATTAAGAATTCAAGCGTGTTTCCTGAGCCTTTTCACAGGACAAAACCCAAAGCAAAACAAAGATTGTCTGGAAAATCTGAGCTACTTTGGTCTGATAAATCCTTTCAGGAGATCCTGTGTTTACCAAGTGAGCTACATGGGGTTAATTTGCTAAAGTGTTCTGAAGGAATTAGTCAAATGAGAAAAAAGAAACATTACCTAGAGTTGCTGCTCGTTGCCAAGAACAAAAGTAAAACAAATCAGGGGCAAGATGAGTGGATCCGGTTAAGTAATAATGTCTCTCCAGCAGGAAATCTGTCTATCAGCTGAAAGGTGAGATGGCCACATAATGGACAATGCCCTGTGGATCAACTCTGAGGTAGAAATGAAACAAAATACCCAAACGACTGAACAAATGAACGTTTTGGCAATAAAGTCCGATTGGGTGGAAGCCAAATTCTGTTCGCTGTTACTCACCTGCCCCTTCGCTGATGTCAATTAGGTGTGAGGGAACAGGATTTGAGTCTTTGTTTGTTTGTGTTTTCTGTGTTTCCTCAGTACAATGCCTTCAAGCTGTACAGGTGTGATCATGAGTGTAGGCTTTCTGTGCAGGAATGGAGCCCCGGAAGAGAGTGCTGAAGAATGGTGCATGCAAACCAGCTAGGTAAAGAGAAGGATGGCATTCTGGTTGAAAGTGTGGCTGCTGTGTTAGTCCAGCTCTGGATGATGGGTGCCCTTTAAAACCACTATACACAATTTCTTGCTATGCTTTTAAATAACATGGCAAACTTTCAAAGTTTGTGTGGGTTCTAAAAAACATATTTAGACTCTTAAATAACTGGAGGATTTAAAACATCTCCTCTTTGACTGCCCCCTCTATGAGGAGCTAAGACAAACATGGCTTGCCCCAATTTTAAAGGAGAGGGAATATTTATCAGCTCTCCATAAAATTATAATTTTGTTAGCAGATCAGGACGAAACTACCACAAAGGCAACTGCTAAGTTTGCCTTCCTGGCTGCCAGGACTCGTAGCACCATGCTTTCTTAGTCTTGCCCTCCTCCTGTTTTCGCTCTGCAATGCTTATGTATTTGTATTTTTGCTGGAGATCTCCCTGTATATTTTTATTGTGTATACTATATTTTATTGTTTACTTTTGCTTATTTTTTCTGGCTATGGTGAAAGCTGACACCTAATAATAAACTTTAAACTTTAAATAACTGGCCACAATTTCAGAGGTCAAAATCACCTGCAGCTTCCAATGACACTGGGTATATGCTCATAACCTTTGTCATTCAGGTTGGTTGCTCATGGTCTAAATATCTATCTGTTTATCTTATGACCCTATTACTGCAGTCTTCCATGCAGGCTTTAGTGGTTAAGAGTGCAGTACTTGGACCAGGCGGTAGGGGGAGGCCATGAACTTACTAGGTGAGCTTGGCCTAGTCACAGAGCTCTTGGCCTAACCTACCTCACAGGGTTGTTCTGAGGATTAAAAGTTGTGTTACAATTAATAAGTTAAAGAATTGTAAGCCACCTTGAGCCTAAAGGATAGGGTGGGATAAATAAATAAATAAATAAATAAATACATTTCTTCTTGCAGCACCACTCTCAAGGTAGAGAAGCACCATTATCCCCATTTTACAGATGGACCACAGTCTTTAATGGGACTACTCTGGAATAAATGGCTTGAGAATTATGGGCTGAAGGGACTTGGTGAAGGTCAAACAGACAGCTGTGGCAGAGCTCAGAATATGAACTCAGGTCTCTCAGGTTCCATGCTAGAGCTCTCCCTGCCAAACTACAAGCACCTCCATTAGAAAATGCTCTCCTTAGTTTTGCATGAGCACTGTGGTTTGCGTAAACCCAAACAACCTTCCCCCAAACTCATAGTTGACCATCTATGACCAAAACATCTCAGAGGAAATAAAACTATTTGGGTGAGAGTTCTTGAAATCTTCAACTCATCTCTTGTTTCTTCGCTGTAATTAATCGGACAGATAGCTTCATCTAATATTTGTAGAGGTTTGCAGAAGGCAACCTACTGTTTCTGTTTACAAAAATCCCTTTGTTTTCAGGGGTTTTCCTAAATGACCCAACCATTTTTGTCCCCTTCCCCTGTTTTTTAATTGAAAATTAATTTAAAAGAATCATTGTACATGCACAAAATGGCCACCAGGGACATTCTGCATATGCGGCCCTTTTCCAGCTGCACATGCACTCTGAAGCTGCTGCTCTATTCATAATTAAAGAAATAATAAGCCAGTGGTGTGATGTGCAATGGGATGACAGCAAAGAGGGGAATGGAGAAATTAACTCGAGTCCCGCTCAGGCCCTCAAGTTGGGCCAAGACAAACTGGGTTTGATGCAGCTTGGCTCTTTTGAGCCTGGACTTGCTCCCCATAGAGCTCCATGGCATCACTCTGTTCTATAAAGGATGGAGCTAAATCAGAAAAATAGCTGGGTTAAGGCATTTCCCTGCTCCTTCTAACTTGGCTATGTTCCCTATGGAGTGCTGTGAGGGAGCCCAGCCTGGCCCAAGCCAGAGATGATTGGGTAGCGAGTGACTTCACCTCAGTTCTGATGGGTCTAGAGGTGAGACGGCAAGCAGCAGCAGCAGCTCTTTTTGTTGGACATGTCCAGTCTGACACCGCTTTCATATACACGGCAAACCCCACTGAAGCAGCGGCACTTACTGATATTTTCTGCCGCTTTCTGCTCAAGCATATTGCTGTTCTCCTCCTTTGTAAAAGTTTCAGAGATTCTAGTGGACTTCCGTGAACTGTAGTAAACCTTCGGGCACTTCTGTATAATTTCGTAAAATTACGTAAATTGCTGTGAACTTCCGTAAATTGCCATGAACTTCCATGGGACAACTGCCGAAAATTGTCGTAAATGTCACTAAAACTGCCATAACTTCCGTAAATTGCTGTGAACTATCGTAAAAGCCGTAAAAGTTACATACACTTCCATAAATTCCGCAACTGCCATAACCTGCTGTAAATTCGGGAGCATATAACACCTGTGCTCCAGACTCTGCACTGGCTGCCGATAGCGTGCTGAGACAGGTTCAAGGCACTGGTGCTAATATATAAGGCCCTTCACGGTCTGGGACCCTCATACCTCAGGGACCGCTGTGCCCCAGAGCAGCTCCTTCGGTCTGTGTTAAGTGGGGGGCCACAATGGAGAGGGCATTCTCGGTGGCTGGGCTACGCCTTTGGAATTCCCTCCCGGAGGAAGCTCGCCTGGCCCCAGGCCTTTTGACATTTCGGCAAATTTGTAAGACCTGGCTGTTCGCCCAGGCCTTTGGGGAGGGAGTTGGGGGGGGGTTAGGGGGTGTTTTTATCTTCCCCCACCCTTATTTATTTGTTGTTTTTATCCCAGCCTGTTTGTTGTAGTGTTTTTATGGATTGTTTAATATTTTGTTTTATAATTGTTTTTATGATGAAATTGTTAGCTGCCCCGAGCTGTTCGCAGGAGGGGCGGGATACAAATTTAAATAAATAAATGAATAAAATTACCGTAATAAAAAAACAAACAGCCGTAAATTGCTGTGAAGTATCGTAAATTGCCATTCGCTGCTGTCAGCCCGATAGCAGACAAGCCAAAAAAGCGGCAGCCCAAAGCAGAACAGCAAACAATGCTGCCGCTTCAGGCCTAGATGGGACCAGTTGAATCCCATCAGGCTCTGGTTGGTTTGTAGGCCTTTCAAGTGAGTGTGGTGAACCATAGAATTCCAGCAATGTTTAGTGGCTGCAGTGAGATGTTGCTTTGCTGTTGTTTGCCTAACTACAAGTCCTTGGGGTACTCAGCAGTGCCATCTTACATAAGGATCAGATGGCAGCACTTTGATTCTAGCCTCTGTGTCATCTTAACAGAAGCTTATCCATAGAAATCGTCTGTTCCCCAACACTGGTGATTACGTAAAATCTGTGCAATGATCTGTTAATTCCTTCTACCTCTCCCAAACAAAAATATTCTTCACCATAGGAAGTCATGAATTTCAGGTAAATATCTGCATGCTCAAAACCGCTTCAACAATTTGCACATCAAACCGTTTTTATTGGTGTGACAAGTCAAAGCAACTATAGCTACATGTTCCTGAGCACCATTTATTGGCTTTTTATACATCAGGTAATGGGCTACATAGATACAGACCATTGATCAGTCCTGAATCTGTGGTTATGATAAAGCAATGAATCATGAGTTTTGCAATGAACACGTTTAAGGAAAGCATGGGTATTTTCAGACGTTACGAGATCAAGCTCAACCACGCTGAACCCCGCGGTGGGGCCAAAGGGCCCTGAACGTCTGTTCGGCGCGCGCCATATGTTCATCACGCTCAATACCCACATGGGGTCAATTTCAACCATGCTTCCCGGGCTAGCCGGGGGAATATCCCGGGAAGCGTGGTCAAACTGACCCCCACTGGGAACCAAGGAAAAGTAACGTCTGGACGCCAATCCCCGGGCGGAACCAAAGGAAACGAGCCCCAGCCGGGGACAAGGCACGCAGCGTCGCTGCCGGGCAACCGACAACAACACAACCACTGGAGGGAGATTTAAAGCAAAATCAGCAGCAGGCAAGCGTGGCGGGATGGAGCGAGGAGGGAGGCGGAAGAGAGCAGAGGCAGAGAAAGCGGCGGAGGAGGCGGAGGAGGTGGAGGCAGGGGCAGCGATGGAGGTGGAGGGG
>QEPC01004073.1:1915702-1934331 GCA_003113815.1 Sphenodon punctatus | reverse complement strand
CACGTCTGTTGTGCTGCCGTGGCCCGCAATGGTGCGGCCCGGTTCCGGCCCGTGGTCCCGTTCCTGGCACGTCTGTTTGGGTCGTTTTCCCACCCCCGGGCGTGGTTGCGCTGTTCACCCCCCCGGTGGTTCACTGTGGTGAACCGGCCGCCCGTAACGTCTGAAAATACCCAAGGAGCCCTCCGTAGCAAATTTCTTCCAGAAAAACAGAAATCTAATTGCAACTTGAATGTATACCGATAGCACCCCAGTTTCAGCTCTCAGCATGGGGAGAGGGGTTGCTCTTGGGGCTTTCAACAGGGCCCTAAGAAAACGATTTTGTGGGATCTCTAGAGAGGATCTATAGCCTGGTGCCGTAATCTCTGCACCATAAATTAGGCTCGGGATTACTTTCAGCACCAGAATTCTCAAAAGCTGGCTAGCTAATGGCGGAATAGCATGGGATAGTTTCAATAGTTCTCCTACAGTTTGATCTGCCTTCTTTATATGGGCTTCGTTATTGGCCGTCCATGTCTTAGTAGAGGAAAAAAGAACACCCAGGTAAGTATATTTAGTAGTACTGGCCAGAATAGAATTACCAACCTTCCATACTCGGTTAGTCCTGGGGCATCCATAGGACATTACCTGGGACTTTTTAGGGTTAATAGAAAGAGCATTAGCCAGGCAGTAGTTCTACAAAGCGTCCAGGGAATGCTGGAGACCCCGCCTAGTCTGTGAGAGGAGGACAATGTCGTCTGCATACAGCAGTATCGACACAGGCCTATCCCTTATACGGGGCGGAGTACTATTAGCAGAGACAACAGAAGGCACTAGATCATCTATGTAAAGGTTAAAAAGTATCGGCGTGAGGAGCCATCCTTGCCTCACTCCTTGATTTAATGGAAACGACCTTGTATGCCTCCCTTTTTTGTCTATCCGAACAACTGCCTCTGTATTTTCATGCAACTTTACAATCAACTCCAACAATTCGAAGGGGATACCCTTTCCCCTAAGTTTGGACCATAAAAGATCTCTGCTAACTGTGTCAAAAGCTTTAGCAAAGTCTATAAAGGCAAGGTAAAGTTTACCTCGCCTTATATTGACATACTTATCTACAAGATGGTTCAGAATAAAACAATTATAAAGCGTAGATTTGTTTTTACAAAATCCCGCCTATTCCTCTCTCAGATTGCTATCCAGCACCACCCAACCTTCCAAGGCTCTAAGCAAAACTCTAGCATACAGCTTACCCATGACTGGAAACAGGCTGATCGGTCTATAGCAGGCTGGATTCCTAGGATCCCCCTGCTTAAAAATTGGAACAATAATCGCCTTAGCCCATTCCTGGGGAACAAGCTTAGAATGGTTAATTAAAGTAAAGAATCTTGCAAGCAAAGGAACCCACCATAGTGCAAAATTCCTGAATAATTCTGGGGGGAGACCATCTATGCCCAGGGCTTTGCCTGGATGCAATTTCTCAGTTGCTAAGAGAGCTTCCTGTTCCAAAACTATAGGGTCAAAAAAATAATACGGAGAGTTAACTTGTGCTTGGGCGGAGTTTTTCACCGAACTAGGAATCACTATATCATTCCTTTGGAAGATCGTAGCATAGTGATTCACCCAGGATTCTTCTGAAACAGGTGCCCTAGTTTCGATTTTTCTGGGATTACACCAGTTTTTAACAAGGGTCCATAGCTTAGATGAATCATTAAGGTTTGTGGCCACCAGTAACTCCGCCCATGCATTCAGAGCTTTTAATCTCCTTTTCTCCCTCAGGAGTCTGAAATAAGACCTTCTAATGATCAGAAAGGTATCCCAGTCAGCATCAAGATGTAGTCTGCACCACCTCCTTCTGGCCCTAATAAGATTCTTTTTTCCCTGTCTGCATTCTTCATCAAACCAGGGCTTTGACCTATCACCTCTTTGACATCTTGAGCGAGACACTGGGTTGTCAGCTAACACACGAACCTGACTTAGAAGCTTAATCAGGTTATCCTGAAAAGAAGCACAGTCTTCGCAAGTCAGCAGCGCATGTCTAAGCTTCAGACAGGCTGGCTCATAAAATAGAGCCGCTATTTTACTATTGACTTCTGGGGACCACCTGACTAGTGCAAATCTCTGGGCGGGCTCTGAGAAATTCCTCACGACAGTGGTTGGGCACACCGCTACCATTTCAAGGGACAGAGGGAAGGCTCAATTTATTTACCAACTTTCTGCTTACCAGGAACCCATTCACTGCTTTGCTGTCCATTTCAAATCCTGTGAGGATATACCAATGCAATACCACATTTCTTGTTTTCCATTTTCCGTTGTACTTCCTTGTCGCTCATTGACTGGTACGCAGATTCCTTTACTAATCTGCAATCCAGTTACAGGTTGGTCAAAGCAAAAGGAACAACAGAACAACAATTCTGACTGGAGGCTCTGGAGTGGAGGTTAAGAGACACTGGGGGAGGTGAAGGGGTGGGCTGTTCGCACAGTGATTGGCTCAGAAATGCATAAACAACAAACTCAGAAGTAAAATGGTACCCTCAGCAATGCGGTATGTGGTAAATGAATAGTACCTGGCAAATTGGTAAGTAGAAAGTGGGTAAACAGAGACAGTATCTTGTGGTATTGCAAGAAATGAGAGATCGTATTGGTATCGGGAAATGGTTGGGAAATTAATCCCCGTTCCCAGTGTGGTGAAATTTCTTGTGAGCAGCAATTTAGCTGCCTGTTTCAGTTCTACTCTAGGCCAATGGTTCTCAAACCTCTGAGCCACGCTCTCCCTTTTGCTTGTCTGTAGTAGCTGAGGCCCCTTCTCCCACCATGCACACACCTTGCTCACTTTCTTCCTCTCCCCCTTCCCACCTTCCTATTGCTTCTTCTCTCTGTCCCTCTTTTTTCTTCTTTGACTCTCTCTCCCCTTTGCCACCTCATTATTTTGGAGAGCCTCCCTAGCTCTATCAGTATGTGAATCTAGGAAAAACTTCCTTGAGTCCTCCAGAATATCATCTTCACCCGCCCCTCAAGGAACCTGCTTCCCAATTTGAGAACCATTTTTCTAGACCACTCTGAGAGCTGGGGCTTCTAGTTCTGTGGGCAGAGGCTCACATTGCAGAAGTAAGAGGTCTGTAGTTCAGCGCTGATGACCCACCAAAGAGGGTTGGGTTCCATGATATAATATTTTCAAAGGAGAAACAACAAAATTGTAATGTCATCTTCTCAAATAGCTGAGGCTCCAGTTTCTATCTGGCTCTCTCATTGCATACTGACTGTCTAATTTTTTTTTTTAAGGTCTACTATTAGCTTAAGTTTCCAGCCATAGTGTTTTGTCAACCCAAATATTTTCTCTTTTTGGCCCTACCCAGCACCATTTCCAAGCTTTTGTGGGCTGCAGTCAGAGCCTTTGTGTTTAGTTTTCTAAGCATTGTGGTTTCGTACATATCCAACTTTTCCAGGTACATTTGAGAGCTCTCTCAAAGTGTCCTTCCCATCGGAAAGATGCTGACTGTGGGTAGGAGAGAATCGCTTGGTGAGAAAAGTCTAATCCCGAATGAAACAATTACAAACCCACTAAACACCATCTCCCTGCACTTGAACAATGCTGCAGCATTCATTATAAAAGGACTTGCAGGTAAGCGTGACTCCTAGCAGGGAAGGTTGACAATTAGCAATTATATACATAAATCCATTGCATGAAGAATAACAAAAAGACACTTCCCTCCCACCCCTCTTTGCTGAGCACTAATTTCTTGCCCTGCTAAAATCAATGGCAAAACTTGTCACTTTATGCATGACCCTTTCACTTGAACAATTCACTATTAGTAGGAGGCCAATTGATTGTATATTAGAAGAACACACAGGAAAGAAACATGTTCTGGGGGATAAAGCACAGGACAGGAATCGGGGAACATTTAATACAGGGGTGAGGAACCTTTCCCATTTTTAAAATTAGTACAAGTTCTGCAAGCTGCAGAGGAGCTTAAGGGCTGTGCTTCAGGAAGGAGGAAAGAAGGGGTAGGTCCAGATCAGATCATGGATCTCTGCTGTGGGTTCATCGTCTCTTTTTGAGTGCATGCCTCAGTTCTGCTTCTTTCCCCTGACCTCACCTTTTCTGCTCTTGAGAATAGGGACTGGATCAATGGCTGGATCCAGGAATTGAAGACTGATCAACTAAAACCAGCTGTGGGCTGGATTCCATGGACTGGAGGTCCCCTTCCTGTGCTCTAACAGATTCCCTTAAATGTTTGTAGGATGAGGTGCAGAGTATAGGTGGCCAGAAGTGTCTGCAGGGACTGTGAACCTTTTGGGAAGGCTAAATAGCTCAGCATGCATAGTGAAACGGGCCTAGCCAGGTGCAGGAGAAGGAGCTGCAACAAGCGCGCCTATAAAAGCTTGTTCCTGAAGCTCAGGGAGGGCCACAGGGAATAGGAGGAGCTTTAGGGCAAGCACAGTCCCCAACTGACTGATCCTGGAGCTGGTTGGCTAGATGCCTGGGCGAGATTTGCCCAAGCCTGGAGGTACAATGAGGCCTAAGACTGGAAGGCTCGAATGGGGACAATGTCTGTGGTACTGTATATAAAAGCACATTCCAGCTGATCTAGAGTCTCCTCGGGGTTCTGGCACATCTCCAGGCTCTGAGGGAAGCTCATATTTCCCTGGGTTAGTCACTTTCAGTCAGGGCCATGGCAAGATCCAGGGGCACCAACAGATTTTTTTTTCAGGGAAGAGGGGCATATCCGAAATGATGGGGCAAAGGGGCTCTGAAATCTGACCTCAGTTGGCCCCCTCTCTCCTGTCATTTTGATGATTATGTAAGACCTGGCTGGCTGTTCTGACAGGCCTTTGGCGAGGGGTAGGGGTTTGGTGGGGGGGAGGGAGTGTTTTGTTTTGTTTTCCCCTGCATAATATGGAATTTTAAATTGTTTTAAATGTTTTATTGTTTTTATAGTTGTTGTTCGCCGCCCCGGGCTGCCCTCTGGGCAGGAGGGGCAGGATACAAATTTTATATAAATAAATAAACAAATGATGCGCTGCTCTGAAAGGGGCGTGGTCACATTGGAAAGGGCCAGGAGAGGCCCTTTTTTGGGTCAGTATTTCTGACAAGATGGCAACTCGAGTGAATGGACTTATGCATCCAGCTGTTTGGTGGGTGAGAACAGAATCCTAAAGCTGGAATGAACCTGAATGGTTATCTAGCCCCCTTCACAGCCAAAGGATTTATGGTTCCTAAACCAAGGGCCTGGAGACTGCAAGTACGTGCAAGTTTTTTTCCTGCAAGTTCACTGCAAGTTTTTTTCCTGGCTCTTTCTTATCCAGAAGCAGCCTGGATTGTAGGTGCTCAACTTCTGAGAGTCTCAGCCTATGTTTAAGGGGCTGTGCTGAGCCAATGCCATAGCAAGGATGTGGTGGGCCTAGGCTCATGTCCCCCCAATGGTAGGTCCCCTTAATGGCAAGGTGGTGGGGTCTCCAGGACAAAGAAGCAGGGAATGGGGTGAGAGGTAGAGCCCCGCACTTCAGGCAGTTGCCACTCTCGAGAAGTCCCAGCCGGAAGCTCCACCAATACACACAAACAGTCCGAGCTCTGACAGGAAATTTTCAGAGAGAGCAGTGCCAGCACTTCAGTTTCCTAGTGGCATTTGGGCTGCTTGGAAAAGCCACCCCGAGAGTCCAGAGCCTGGGATCAACTCAGTGCTGGCCTTAGAATTTGTGGGGCCCACGGCAAAGATAAAATGTGGGTCCCCACCACTCCCTTGGGGGCACCCTTCATGGAGGTGGTTGTGCTTGGGGCCCCACAGGGAGGAAGTGGGCCCCCCTGCCCCTGCCCTGGTGAAAACAGGAGCCACTGTGGGGGCTCCCAGAATTAGAGAAAAGAGTGGGGCCCAGGGTAAGGGTGACCCTAGCTACGCTTCTTGGGTGAGCAGCCACCATTATCCTCATTAACTTGGTTGAGCTTGTGGACACTCAGCCCTTCTGTGAATCAGGCAGGTGAGAACAGAGGCGGCTACACTTGATGGACATAAAAACATAAGTAGTGCCATACTGGGTCAGATCAATGGTCCATCAAGCCCAGCACCTGTCTCCGACAGTGGCCAATCTCGGTCGCTTGGAAAAAGAACCCAACAGGTCACAAGGGGCGATCCATTTCCTGTTGTTCACTCCCAGCTCCCAACAGTAAAAGGTTACATTCCCCAAACCTACCTCTGGCTAATAGCTGCTAATGGACCTATCCTCTAGAAACGTGGCCAATCCTGTTTTAAACCCAGCTATACTGCTGGCCTTGACCACATCTTCTGGCAACAAATTCCACAACTTAATTGTATGTTGAGTGAAAAATATTTTCTTTTGTTTTACATCTACTATTTGCTAGTTTTATGGCATGCCCCCTGGTTCTATTACTATTTGAGAGGGTGAATAACTGCTCCCTATTTACTTGTTCCACACCACTCATGGGCTGCTTTCACACCTTACAAAATGGGCTATTATAAGAACTGGAGATAATACTGGGTATTATAATTCCGCTATTTTTATAATGTGTGAATGCACTATTCCCCTTTTATACTTCAAATTCTTGGGTCGCTGTAAAAGCCACATTTGGTAGCTCTTACAATGACCCAAGATCTTGCAGTGTAAAAGGGAAATAGTGCATTCACACGTTACAAAAATTGTGGAATTATAATACCTGGTATTATCTCCAGTTATTATAATAGCCCATTTTGTAAGGTGTGAAAGCAGCCATGATTTTATAAACTTCCATCATATCCCCTCTTAGACATCTCTTCTCCAAAATGAAGAACCCCAACATGGGGTGCAGCCACACAAGCTGCAGGGGCCCGATCCCCATGTGGCCCGGTGGCAGGCTATTGCTGCCGCCACACTGTGGGAGCCAGCCAGATGGTTGTGGGCGCCCAGCCCTGCACCGCCTGCCTCCCCCAGCCAGACTGAGAGCCTGCCTCAGCCACGATGTGGCCGTGTGCAATGGGCACTAGTGCCTTTGCTCCGTGCCCTGCAGCATTGCATCGCGCATGGTGGGGCAAGAACACACCTTCACATGAGTTGCCCCACCCTGGGCAGTCTTACCCCACTTGGGGCAAGGCTGCTCAGTGATGCATCCTTGGAGTTTTTCTGAGGACGTGTTACAGCAGCCAGTTGCTCGCCCTGCCCCTGGGGCGGGGGGAACATCTGGCGGGCTGTGGGTACACGAGCCACTGCATTGCATGAATCGTTTGCCCAGGGAGCGGTAAGGCTACCTAAGGCATGGTAGCCTCTCCAGCCTGTCTCGTGGAGCTGCACCCATTGTTTTAAAAAAGTTGGTTGGTCTCTTCTGTCCCTGTCTGTTCATTTGCAGCACAACCACAATACCTACATCCCAGGTCTGAGAGCTACCTTTGCTATTTGCAATCTTGGATGGCAGCCACCACAGAAAAGCAGAGTATCAAATAGACCTTTCTTTCTTTCTTTCTTTCTTTACAAGGTGCCCTCGATTAGGTGCTTTTGCTTTTAGCTTGCGAGCGGCAGGAGAAAGCAATTCAATTTCCCAGAAGCTGCTTTTCCTTTTGAGCAACCCTTGATTTCAAGCTACAGGGCATGTAATTACATTTAATTAGGAATGGGCTGAGGAGGCTGAGTTTTGGTTGAGAGAACCTTGTCAGTCAGGTTTTGGCTTGGCAAAAACTCATACCAAAACCTGGCATGGGTTGATTCTTGGGATCCATTTGATTTGAACCAGGAGAGTTTGGGAGGAAAAATGGGTTTAGAGCCAAGGATCTGGCTTTGGCACATTTCTACTTAATGGAATCCCTGGTTGGTTTCTGAATGAAGACATGCATTAGGCTAAAGATCATTTTAGTAACTGTGCAGGAGGATGTGATCTCAGCCTGGGGTGCACCTATCGAGTTTATTCAGCAATTCAGAGCCTGTGTTGACAACAGGGAGGGTGGGGGGAAAAGACTTAGACCAGGATGAAGAGACGGGTTCTGAGAAGGAGATTAGGGCTTGTCTCTACTAGGAAAAAGGCGTGACTAATTTATAGGCAGTCTAACTCGGTTCTAAACTCCAATTAGCTAACCCTGGTGTCAAGGGTAAGGTTTACTAGTCATACTAGGTTAACTGTAACTATCCATATCAAATGTGAAGACATGTTAGCCTGTCTATGGTAGGATATTTACCATTGCTTAACTTGTGTTTTTTAAAAAAGCTCCAGGACTCCATCTGCCTCCAGAATTCCTGCTCCTTGACCTTGGTAACATGGGGAAGTGCAGCTGTGGCCAATAGGTAGGTTTTGATCTAGAGATAGATCACAAGCTGGGCTCCAGTATATCATGGTGTAGGGTAACCAGCTTCTTGGAGATCGCCTCTGGGGAGAATCAATACCCAGTCAATGTCTCTGTGGAGGAGAAAAGCATATAAAATCCTATTAAAAAGGCCATAAAAACAATAAAAGAAAAAAACAACCCCCAAATCCCCCAAGCCTCCCACATAACCCACCCAATACCACCCCCTCATTTCCCACATTCAACCCCCCTCGCAATTGTTCATCACCACTCTCTGGGACCTCCCCACAGGAAGGCTCAGAACCACTCGAGTGGTTCCATGCACCTCCACCAGGTCCCGCCATCGTGTCAACAACACCTTGTGATCAACTGTATCAAAGGCTGCTGAAAGATCTAACAAGATCAACAGGGCAGATTTCCCTTTATCAATCTCCAGGCACAGGTCATCGACCAAAGCCATAAGAGCAGTCTTGGTGCCATACCCAGGGTGAAAACCCAACTGAAATGGGTCCAGGAATCCCTAAAAAGGGAAGGTTAAAGACAGACCAATAGCTGGCCAGGAAGTCAGCGTCCAAAGATGGCTTCTTAAGCAGGGGCTGGACAACCACAGTTTTAAGAATGTCCGATACCCTATCCTCCCAAAAGGAGGTGTTAATAACCCCAGCCAACGTCTCCCAGATGACTTTCACCATCCAGGATGGGCAAGGGTCTAATTATAACTGGTTGCCCTCACTGCCACAAGCACCTCCCCTGCATCGGTGAGTGATACCGATTGAAACCGATCCAAATAAACAGGACAAGACTGAGCTTCCATAACTTCAACCTCAACCTCTGATTCTGCAGGTAAAATGGCAGCACCCAAGTCATGGTGAATACGAGCAATTTTGTCTGCGAAGTAATTAATAAAAATGTCAACATTAGATGACTCCATTTCCGGGTGGAGGCAGACTGGATTAATCAGGTCCCTCACCACCCGGAACAGCTCTGCTGGACAAGACTTTACAGATGCTCTGATAGCGGAGAAGAAAGCCTTCGCTGCCACCATCACAGCCACGGCATAGTTCTTCAAAAAAGATCTAACCGTTGACAGCTGTGGTTAACAGCTGGATCATGTGGACTGCATGCACCATAAGTCTGAAATAATTCAGAAATAGGGCTCTGTGAGGTTGCCCAGCACCAACCCCAACCCCAACCCCAACCCCAGCTCACTATGAAACTGGCCATTTTTGCACGGATGCCCCCCCTCCCCTGCTGGGTGTGCGGGCGGGTGTGTGGTGGTGGTGGTGTCTGTGCAAATGCCACGGGGGTGGGTGGGTGGGTACGTGTCTGTGCAAACAGCCTGGGTGGTGAATGGGAGTGCGTGTGTGCTCCTGCGTAACACCCACCTCCACCCATCACCCACCCACGAAGCTATCGGGCAAACTGGAGGAGGCTCCATGGATGGAGATGAGTGGAGCTGGGTGTGTGTCTGTGGAAAAGGCAGCACACCCACCGCTGGCGCACACCCATCTCCCCCACCCACGTGGTCCATTTAAAAAGGGCCTTAATCTACCCCTCCCTCACCGTGCTCCCACCTCTGTTTTGCCAGCTTTCTCTCCAGGCTGGATTAAGTTGGTTAGTGAGCTGGGGTTGGTGCTACTGCTGATCAGCTATTTAGAGACAAAATACTCTCGCTGCTGATTAGCTGATGAGTGGCTGCAGCAGCATCCTCATGTTCTCCCGTGTTCTCCAGTAACCCCATCCCAGGCAGGGGAGAGTTGGGGGCAGAGAGTTGAAGAAGCTGGGAATGGATTCTACTGCAACCATTCAGGGTGCCAATGCTGCCACCTATCAGCTGACCGGCAACCAGCTGGCCTTAGTAACCCTGGAACCTTAGTAACCCTGGTCCCTGTCACACCGTACCCAGCTCTGGGCAGAGACTGGCAGAGCAGTGGCAGAGTCTGGAAGAGATGCCAGTTGGAGCTAAGTCCTGGTATGAAAAGAGATGCTGAGCCCTGGCACAAACTAACTAAGTTCTGATATTAGGTCTTGTCGGCTAGTGAGTTGATAACATCTTTTTTGTCTAATAGAAAGAAAGTTCATAAAGGGCCAGATGCATTCTGAGGCCCCTTTACACCCCATATAATCAGTGTAAATCTGGTACGCTACTGACAGGGTCCATAGCAAGCAAACAGTAAAGCCCATATGTTTTGTGTGTTGCGTTGAACTGCCTTTACCTTCCCTTCATTGGTTGCATTAGGTGTTCACCATTTCATCTACACTGTAGAGAGGATAAAAGAAAAAACAAGTATTTCCTCCTCCTCCTCCTCCTTCTCCATACCTTGTCATTAACTGTAAATGCCATAAATTTTCACTGTGATTAGCAAAGGGTAGATAATGTGCACTCTGTCTGGCACCTCTAGTGCTGAAATTCAGTTTTTGAAATTACTGAGGACTGACTGAATACTCAGAGCTGATCCTCGGAAATGTGGAAATACTCACTTTTTCCTCCCCAATAATCGGTGCAGCCCTACTTAAAACCAAGCATAGTGGCTGAATGGTTAAGGCACTCAACTACATCCTGAATGTCGTGGGTTCAAGTGCTGCATGGTCAGTTTGTCTAGCTATGAATGGATATCTGATCCATTGGGTTGGGGAAGTCAAAGAGCAATTGGATCTGGTGCCAGACGCATCACTCCCATGTGTACAGTAGACCACAGAAACAGGCACATCTTAATTGTGTTAGCCTGATGAGCCATATGGCTTGGAATTGACTTTGACTTCCAGCTTTGGAGACTTTTAGAGCACTTCCAGTTTGTACAAATACGAGGCTTGATCTGCCCCTTTACTGAATCTGAAATGCTGAGTTGCGATTAACATCACAGAGGTCGCAGGAGCCTGGGAAGGTGGGTCACCCTGGACAGTGGTCTCATCTGTGCGGATGCCAAGTTTTATGAAATCATGGGATCCTGTGCAACTAGACCCACTGGTTGAATGCAGTCCAAGGGCTAGCTTCCTTTAAGTCAAATCTGCCTCATGGCTGTTTATTTGGCCCCTTTCTAATTCCTAGATTTGGCCCATGGATCTAGTCCCTTCCCTCAAGCACTGAAAGAGTGAGTTCAGGGGAAGGGAGTGGAAATGAGGACATGCAGGTAAGGATAGAAGATGAATCTCTGCATAGATCTCTGATCTGGATCCTCTACTTTATTTGGGCATCTTTTTAAGTATCCCTATTCCAACACGTATCTAGCCTGCAGAGCTTGTACTAATTTTGAAAATGACCCGTGGAAGGAAAATGATTCCTACGCTGGATTTCAGATATGCATTAATGATCGAAGCAGTGCAGTCTGGTGGGCAATGTGCTGGACCTGGAGTCAGGATACTCAGACTTTTCTTCCTCTGCCCCTGGCTGACGTTAGATAAAGTCCTTCAGCAACCTGTGCCTTAGTTTTACCATCTGCAAAATGTATAAAGTGACACTTTGTTATAAAGCATATTGAGACCGCTGACTGAAAAGGCGCATGTAAGAATTAAGTGATGGTGTCATTTCAAGACCCATTCTTGTAAACTTGTTTAATCCTGCTGGCTCGAAATGTATGTGACTGTATACGGCTTATGCCCGTGAGTAAAGATTTGCAGGAATGAGTTTGTTGACATCCCAGAATGAGACAAGGATAAATCATGTGGGTTTTAGTGGCCACACTCTTTATTCCAAATTCTATTAAGGTAGGTAGGGCAATTGCCCAAAGGCAATTGGATCCAGTAAAGCAAGTGTTAACAGGGTTAACATAACTCTCAGGGGAACTGACCTTGATGTACCCTCAAATTCTCAACAAACTGCATCTCCTCCCACCAGCCCACACCACTCGTCGTGGGTGAGGGGGGACAAGGTCCATCTGTGGAATGGAGTTAGGAGTCAGGTACCTGAAAGGCTCAGGGCCATACCTGTCCTCCTGGCTTCTGCGCTGGTTTTCATTTCTCCATCTATTATTATTATTATTATTGTTGTTATTGTTGTTATTATTTTATTATAAGCATTTATATAGCGCCAGCGATGTACCTGGCGCTTTACAAAAAATAAGATAGATACGGTCCCTGCCAGAGAGCTTACAATCTAAAGACAGGGGGAGGGGAGATGGAGATGACTACAATTTCTGCCATAAATCTTATTACTAACACATATCATAACAGTACTGGATCCCCGCCACTAAGGGACCACTGAAGCATCTTGGTTGGTTCTGACCCCCACCCTATCCTAGCAAATTACTTATCAACTCAACTAATTTTGGCTTTCAGAGCTGCCAAGTAACAATCAACCCCTTTGTCGGACAGGTGAACCCCGTCTCAATGATAAAACTCAGGTTTCGTGTGCAAAATCTTTGGGTGCATAATATGGCACCACCCTTGTGCCCTAATACATTTGCCCACATCCCTGTTAACATTCCTCCTAGATTGATCTATCTTTCCTGGATGCACTGTGTTCTTCCATCTAATACGCTCTGCTAAATCTGTCCAGACAAATATGGTAACGGGGAAAAGGTTTCCTCACCTCCAACAGATCATTTTTTATTCTAGCAATCAACTGAACTCCCTTTAATTGAGGCAGATCATTCTCTACCAGGTGTGCTACTACTATGTCTGGTAAGGGGCCCTTTGCAGCAGCTCTAAGGGCTGGCAATAACTGATGCCATTGCATGCCACTATGCCCGTTCCACACGATTTCTGCACTTGTAGACAGGCCCAACTGAGTTCCCTGCTGGGTCTTCCTAGTTGCCTTGCCTGCCCAATGTACAAGATTGTGGCCGACGATCCAGAGTAGCCTTTTCAACTGGCATTTTGTGGCACCTGGAATGAATAAATACAACAGTTAAAGTTACTGAGGTATGCGCAGTACGTATGTCCTAAATGCCCTAGACCACCAGCACCGCAAACTCATGATCTGCTGCTCCAGCATTTCCACTGAAGCCGCAAAACTGTCTCATCCTATTCTGAAGGAGTGCAATCCAAATTCTCCCAGGCGTAAATTAAGGTGGTGCAGTGCTTCCTGGAGGACCAAAGTGAACTAGTGCCTTGTAAGGAAGGCCCATCAGCATGTCTAAGGAGTATTCCTTTAAAAAGTTGGCCTGTCTGTGTCGGTCTCTTCTGTCCCTGTTTGTTCATTTGCAACACAACAATAATACCTACATCCCAGGTCTGAGAGCCTCCCTTTGCTATTTGCAATCTTGGATGGCAGCCACCACAGAAAAGCAGAGTATAAAATAGACCCTCTTTCTTAGCTTTTCTTTTTTTCTTGCATCCCTTTGTGTACTGGGCGTGCTGTCAGATACTCTACAGTGGCCAGTACAGGGCATAACTGTGGATCGCCTGCTCATGAAAGAGTCACTACCAGCTGGCCCCTGCCACGTTGGTCATTCTTAGAACAACTCAATCGTACGCGCGGTATCTGAACATCCGCTGTGATGTTGTCCATGGATAATGCCTGGCTTGACCTAGCCCTAGCTGATTCAGACATGGTTTTGCTTACTTGGAATGCCCCAAAGAAAGCTCGCTTGCATATGCAACATTGAACAATTAAACTTCAAAACTATCCCAACAGATTTGGGGAAGGATCCTGCAGACACTGAGCAATAATGGTGGGTGATTGGTGCCCGGCTATCACTTGCTTCACCCTGCTCCCAAACCAATTCTCCAGGATTCTTCTGGCAACCCCCAACCCTGTCAAGAGGTGGCTGCCCAGCTAAACCACTCATGAAACCGAGCACCGACAGTTTACTTGCTGTGGTGCCCCCACCCCCGTGCCTAAGCTCAAGTGAAAACTGGAGCATCTGGGTTTCCACGATGGGGAAACCCGTTACCCAGCCTTGCTTGACCCTGAACCCCTAGAATTCTCTGAATATCCTGCTGTAAGCTGCCCTGGTCCTTGCTGCCAAGGATCCTGTACAATCTGGAATAGCTCTAGGACCCAAGGTTCCACATTGCCGGTGATAAGGCCTCCGGGGTTTACCTGTCTCCAGGTGCCAGTGAACGGAAATGCTCTATCTGGAAGCGAGAAAGGGCACTATCTACAGTGTTGTTAATGCCTGGTACATGCTTTGCTACAAACAAGATATTATTGTCTAGACAAGCAAGCACAAATGCCCTAACCAGCTTCATTACCCTGGGGGATTTAGATGACAGGGAGTTAATGATGTGAACCACAACCATGTTGTCACACCAGAATAGGACTGTTTGGTTTGCAAATTCCCCAGCCACCAGGTGGATTGCTACCAGTATAGGAAAAAACTCCAAAAAGATTATATCCTTGGTGACTCCAGTCGTGCTCCACTCTGGCAGCTATGGAGTCATGCACCACCTGTCTCTGAAATACACCACAAAGCCTGTGATCCTGGCAGTGTCCGAGTGAACCTGGACTTCTGCCTCTAACAAAAGCTGTTGCTGCCAGAAACTCACACAGTTAAATCTAGCTAGAAATGAAGCCCATGTTGCGAGGTTGTCTTTCATCTCCCGGGTCAACCTAATGTGGTAATAGGGTGCAAGGTTACCTGCTATCTTTGCATAAAGTTGTTAGAGGAAAGCTCACCCAGGAGCACCCATGCTACACACAAAATTAAGACTTCCTATGTGCAGTTGGAGCTGCCCGACGGTCGCTTTATTGGCAGCCAGGCAGCTGTCAGTGCTGGCTCTCAACACTTCTAGCTTGTTTGCTGGGACATGGGAGATGGCCTGCACAGTGCTGAGTTTGATTTCCAAGTAGGTCAAGGAGGTGGTTGGCCCCTCTGTCTTTTCTGGTGGAAGGGGCACCCCTGGGTAATCCACCACCCTCTAGAAGGTACCCATCAGCCACACGCATTCATTTGTGCCCACTCTTCCTATGGAGAGGAAGTCATCCAGATATTTGGTGACTTGCTTTAACCCTCTTCGCTGCTGGATCACCCATTCAGTCAGAGAGCTAAATCTCTCAAAGGCGGAACACGAGATTGAGCAGCCCATGGGCATGGCCGTGTCAAATTGAAAGCCCAACAGGTGAAAACTGTCTGAGTGGACGGGCAGCAGGTAAAATGCAGACTTTATATCGCACTTCATCAGCAGGGCACAGGGACGCAGCGCCTGAGCGATTCGACTGCTGCATCGAATAACACGTAATGAACAGAGGTCAGCTCCCTAGGGTTTCTGTCATTAACAGATGATCCCCCGGGGTAAGATAAATGATGTTTTAGGCAAAACTCACCTGGGATTTTTTTGGGTACCATCCCAAACAGTGACACATGGTAGTTTGGGAAGGGAGGAGCTGGAAAGGGGTCAGTTACCCTAACTTCCTTCACCTCCTTATCTAGCTTGACCTGCACCACCTGCTCTAAACTGCTAATAGATATCCAGTAGGGTGCTGCCTTGCGCTGCTGCAACTCCTCTGCTGGGATCCTAAACCCTTCCTTAAAACCCTGAACTATGTACAAGACCTCCTCCCCATTCCGATGTTCCCTCAGGGCCAGCTGTTCAGCCCTAACTAGGGTTGGGGCTCTTTCCAGCACCCCACACCCCCACCCAGAGCTGCCCAGGGGTGTCCATATGAGCTGTACTTCCCTTCTCCCCCCCCCCCCCCCAGACTGCTTAGCTTTAAAGCAACTGGATGCAGGGTGGTATCCTCTGAAGTGGGTGCATGAGTGGCGAAATCTGCAGGTAGCATGCAAGCACTTGCCCAACTGGTTAGACTCCCAGCATGCCCTGCTCCTCCCTCAAGGCTCCTTGCATCCTTCATAATGAAATGGATCATTAGCAAGGGTGATGCTGCCCCTAGCCAGTACGTGTCCGCTGTCTGCTCTAAGTGCATTTGCCCCATCATTTGTAAAGTCCATCCAGAGGTCATGGGCATGAACATCCCACCTCAGACCTGAAGTGAAAGCTGCCCTATGCCAAAAGGCCTCATCATACCTCAACCATGCCCCAGGGGGTCTGAGTCAATATGCACAGTGCACAATGTCTACGTATTTCAGTAGGTCGGAGTCCTGCTCTGGGTATGCCTGCAGAATTACCCCTTGAAATATGGAGTAAGCCATGGTCCAATTGGACCAGTTCCGATCCCCTTTTGGGCACTTGAACCTTTATCTTTTTTGTTGTCTTGATCTGTGGGGTCCACTATGGGATCACTAGGGGTGGGACTTCACCCAAAAAAACGGATACCGGTTTTACCAGATACCGGTTCCCAAAAATCTGGTTTACCAGATTAGAACCAGTATACCGGTACCGGTATTTTTCCATTGATTTCAATGGGGAACTGTCCCCATTGAAATCAATGGAAAACAACAACAACAACACTTTCCCTCCCCCGTCCAGGCTGTGCAGCTGGAAGGGGGGTCACCCCCCACCCACCCTGCCCAGCCTGGATTTAAAAAAAAATTTTTTTTTAGCTGAAGTCCCTGCTAGTGTGGGCTCTGGGCCGCTGCCGTGCCAGTGGCGGTGACACGGAGCCCACACCAGCAGGTACTAGGGTGATCCCTGGGGCCTAGTCAAGTGCTGAAGCCAGCCAGTGCTGAAGCCTCCAGACCGCCCTGCAGCCACCGCCCGGAGCGCAAAAGGTGGGCGATCTCTGGGTGGGGGGGTAGGGTGATCCCTGGGGTGGGGGGGTGTTAAACCACCCCCCACCCCAGGGATCACCCTAGTACCTGCTGGTGCGGGCTTCGGGTCGCCGCCGCCAGTGGCCCGGAGCCCGCACTAGCAGGGACTTAGGCTAACAAAAATTTCTTTAAAAATCCAGGCTGGGCAGGGTGGGTGGGGGGTGACCCCCCTTCCACCCACACAGCCTGGATGGGGGTGGGAGATTCACCCCCCTTTCTTTCTTCTTTTACATTGTGGCCATTCATTTCAATAGCCGCAATGTAAACAAATCCGGCACGGGGGAACTAGCACCGGTACCCCTAATAACCGGATTCATCCGATACTGCCGGTACAGCAAAATACCGGCAGTATCGGATACCGGGGGAACCAAACTTCCCACCCCTAGGGATCACTAAACAGGAGGGCAAAGATGTCTATGTACTCCCCCCTCCAATTCTTTTCTCATGTAGTCTGGAGCAGGTGCTAGTTAATGGGGGCAGATATTTCCAAATAGCCTCCTGCCAGGGGTGGGGGAACTGCCATACCCCCTTCCCCCATGAATTCACCTCATACCCACTGGGGGCAGCCTAGACCTGTGTAATGTGGGTTGCCTGATGGCATGCCCAATCCCTTGGTTAGGAGGAGTCTGGGCATTCCTGAGCAACTTGTGTACCCGCCTTCCTCCAGTACCATCTAAGCTGTGACATGGCCCTGACACCCATGACCCATTCCACCATAGATGCTGTGTCTCATTTCCAGCAGAGCTGGCATCCTGGCAGCACCCCTCGTACCCTAACAAGAGTTATGATGTTTGCGCCGAGGTGGTGGCTTCCTGACAGCAGCCAGGTTTCTGGGTTGGACCCCCCCCCACAGGGCATACACACTGGCCTACTTTCCCCTGCCAGAGCACTTCCCACTGTGCTGGCCAGGTTGTTGTTGTTATTATTCTTATTATTTTATTATTATTATTAGCATTTGTATAGTGACAGCTATGTACCTGGCACTTTACAGAACAATAAGATAGATGTGGTCCCTGCCTATGGCTTACAATCTAATAGACACGGAGGGGGGAGACAAGGAGAGGGGACATAGGGAGAGACAAGCGATAAATAACATTCAGCGGATGCGAAGCCTCAGGTGCACATGCTTGGCTTGGTTGCAGTTAGGCAGGAGTCTGCGGGGAGGGCAGACAGTAAATATTGAAGGAAAGTTCTAGCAGGCATCGGGAAAGGCGGCGAGAAAGAGGTGGGTTTTGAGGAGGGATTTGAAGGTGTGGAGGGAGGGGGCAAGGTGGATGTGGGGAGGGAGGGAGTTCCAGGCATGGGGGGCAGCAAGGGAGAAGGGACGAAGACGGTTAGGGGAGACGAGGGAGAGAGAGGGAGGGGCAGAGGCGAGCGAAGAGTGCATGCAGGAGTGTGTAAGGAGACTAGGGCTGAGAGGTAAGAGGGAGCCATGTTGTGAAAGGATTTGTATGTGAACACCAGGAGTTTGTGAAGGATGCTTTGTGGAAGGGGGAGCCAGTGAAGCAAGGAGAGGAAAGGCTGCATGTGGTCGAAGTGACGGGCTGATTGGATGACCCTAGCAGCGGAGTTTTGGATGGAGATAAGGGGGGACAGGTGAGAGCGGGGGAGGCCAGTAAGGAGGAGGTTACAGTAGTCAAGGCGAGAGATGACCATGGCATAAACAAGGGTTTTGACAGAGGAGATGGAGAGAAAGGGGCGAATCCGAGCAATGTTGTGGAGGGCGAAGTGACAGGACTTGGCAACAGAATTTATGTAAGGTTTAAAGGAAAGGTGAGTATCGAAGACGAAGCCCAAGCTA
>QEPC01004073.1:1850192-1900641 GCA_003113815.1 Sphenodon punctatus | reverse complement strand
GGTGGGGGTGCTGGTGGTGGAGGTGCTGGGGTGCTAGGTGGTGGGTCAGAGCCACTCGAAGAAGGACAGAAGGTTGGTACCTTATAAGCTAGGTTCTTTGAGATGGCTCCGAACATTCTTACAACAGCCAGCCACCCTTCCAGCTCTGCATGGAATTTTTTCCTTATATTTCTAGAAAGGGTTGGAAGGAACTGTCATTCTGAGGGGGAGAGCAATTTTTATATTAGAGGAGCTCGAGACCATCTTGTGGTCTATTCTTTGAATAGGGTGAGCATGGAGAACCCACCTATGAGAATGTTAGGTACCATCTCGAAGAACGTTTGTTACAAGGCTACAACCTTCTGATCAGCACATGGGGAGGAGTTGTTTGTAAACAAACAGCTTTATCTCCAAGCCTGATCCGGTGGTGCGGCTGCTGCTGCTGCTGCTACTGCTGCAGCGCTACTAGGAGGGAGAGGCAGGAGAGGGATGGCATAAAAGTTCACAGTCGTTAATTAGCTTAATCTCTTCCTCATGCTGTGTGTTAAGGAAAGCTACGTGACTGTACTTTTTAAAATCACGTAACTTTCCTAGGGGCGGCTATTCTCCAGCAACAGAAAGGCACCCCGACACAGCTCCCTTCGCTGCGGGGCACTCGGGGAGGAGAGGCAGGAGAATGACTGCCCCTCCGAGTCTCCTCCTCTTACCTTGGCCACGGCTTCTCATTAACCCAGCTTTGGGGGGGAGGGGTGGGGGAAGACAAGGGGAGGCGCAGTTGGAAGTAACGCTTCCCTGGTGAGGCTCCCTTTGCAGAGGAGCCTAAGCTAAGTCTGAGAGTAGAGTCTCGTAACTTTCCTTATGCTGTGTGTTAAGGAAAGCTACATGACTGTACTTTAAAAAATAACGTAACTTTGATAGGGGCAGCTATTCCCCAGCGACAGGAAGGCACCCCGACACAGATCCCCTCGCTGCGGGGCACTCGGGGAGGAGAGGCAGGAGAATGACTGCCCCTCCGAGTCTCCTCCTCTTACCACAGCTGCACCGAACCCTGGATCAAACAGCCATGACTTCTCATTAGCCCAGCTTCCAGGGGAGGAGAGGGGGAAGGCAAGGTGAGGCGCAGCTGGAAGTAATGCTTCCCTGGTGAGGCTCCCTTTGCAGAGGAGTCTAAGCAAATTCTGAGAGTAGAGTCCTGTAAGTTTCCTTATGCTGTGTGTTAAGGAAAGCTATGTGACTGTAGCTCAATTGCGCAAGTGCAAGCAAGCAGAACCATGCTGTATTTTGCCGGTCAGCAGCTGCTCAAGTGCGCATATGCAAGCCAGCAGAACTGATTTTCTAAATCATTAATAACTCAGTTTTGGCCACACCAATCACTATCATATTACATAAGCAGTTGTTATTGATCTCATGCTCCAAGCCTGTGTAGTTTGGGGGCTCAACTCATCCAGGGGGAGGAGATATTGATGATTCAATCAAAATCGTGAGGATGCTGTATCAGAGTGGGCTTCTAATACATACATGATTTGCAAGCGGACTCACGTAACTTTCTACATGCTGGGGCGCACGTCATGAACTGCGCATGTGCGAACCAGCAGAACTGATTTTTTTCATTATTAATAACTCGGTTCCGGCTGCACCAATGAGTATAATATTACAAAAGCACTTGTTATTGATCTCATTCTCAAAGCCTGTGAAGTTTGGGGGCTCAACTCATCCAGGGAGAGGAGATATTGCCAATTCAAATACGTGAGGACGGTGTGCATTTTGACCACAACCAATTAACATTTAAGCAGTTATAACATTTTATTTTCGTAATGGATCTTTTTCAAACTTTGTGAATATGATGGTCCTCACAACTTACAGCCATGGTTAAAATTTCAGAAACGTAGGTGAAGAGGTTTCCTCAAAATCGGGGCTTCAGCAGTCCCCTGTTTATAATGGAGAGTGGCTGTGCATTTTACTATTCAGGTTGCTACTGCAGCCTGAATAATAAAGTCAATAGGAGTTTTGCCATTGACTTCACCATGTGCTCTAGATAACATGTTAAAAACCATACTTCCTATCCTGTAGACACGCTCTAAGACTTGATGACAGACCTGGAGGATTCACTAGACAGAAAGGGAATGTGTGAAGACTCCCTTTATTATTTATATAATAATAATATAATGCATGTTTAAATAATATAAAGTGAGTGCTGAACTTGCTCCCTCTGGATGTTGGTCTCAGTTCCTCCCTCCTTACCTTTAAAAAGAACCTGAAAATATATTTATTTTCTAGGTGCTTTTAGGATCCACGGATGGTTCCCTCAAAGTTCTTTGTCCTCCCTTTTTGCCTGCCCCATTTTAAATTGTTTAATAATTGTTTAAATCTTTTAAAATTGTTTTATATTGTTTTAAATTGTTTATATGCTTTTTAACTTTTTGTGAAGTGCTCCAAGTGCCATGCAAGGCAGGGGGGTGCTATATAGATAAAATAATAATAATAATTAATTATATTATGCCAGTGTGGTGTATTAACTAAGTACACAGTACTTGGATCGGGAGGTAGCGGGGGGACCCTGGTTCTGGTCTTGCCTTAGCCAGAAACTCACTGGGTGACCTTGGGCCAATCACAATATTCTCTCAGCCAAACCTACCTTACAGGGTTGTTGTGAGGATTGCTTCCACCATTTTCCGTACTTCCACCATTTTTCTTGGTCATTGTCATTACTTTCTGGGATTTTTTTGTCACTTTTAGGACTTTATCACTTTCTGGGACCATCACTTCCTGATAATTTTATGACAGTTTCATGGCAGTTTTACAGCACTTTGATGACATTTCCCAGTCCTTCCATGGTGCTTAGCTGACAAGATTTCATCTCCACAGTCCCTAGGGTACACATGAGGCTTGGGACTGGCCCATGACAGCCACCCTGTTCAACTTGCAAAAAATAACAGAAAATGGCGAAAACAGTGGCAAAGTGGGTAAGTTTCTGCATCATGCGAATATCAGTGAATGCCCTGCTTCCAACAGAAGCAGCACTTGCTGAGATTTCTTGTTTTAGGCTTAACTGATGCCAGTTGTTGGAGACACAATGCATAACTTGCTAGGTCTCCACCTGCTTGGGTAAGTGTGGTGGCTGTCCCTTTGTATATACAGAATAGTTTCAATGTGGCTGTCAAGAAGGGAGGAACAGACCTTTAAGGTAGGATTGTCCTCTTCTCTTTCACCTCCCTGGCCAGATCAGTGCTTTTTGACTCCCTTCTACTTACAGAAGGAAAAGGAAGCATGGATGAGTTTTTTGTATCTTGTAATCTGTTTTTGGAGTCAGGGATAGATTCAAGGGTCAGAGCATGGGTCTGCAAACATGCAACACTGAAATGTGTCTGCAAGGTTTGTTCCAGTAGTCATCTTAATTATTATAATTAAAAGACTTAAAGTGATTTTTGCCCCCTCCTTCCCAAGACTTTGGCCCCTGCATGATGGAGCCAGAAATTCCTATGACCAGTCATTACTGGGCATATTCAAATTTTTCTTTCTTCTTTCTTTTCTTTTCTTTTGATTTTTTTTAATTCCACCCTATTCCTTAGGATAGGATAAAAAAGGTGGCTTATAAGTCTTTAATTTATTCAATGTGACATTAACAACTAATTAACTCAACTCTTAATTCCCACAACAACCCTGTGGGGTAGGTGAGGCTGAGAGATCTGTGACTGGCCCAAGTGAGACAGTTCATGGCTAAGGTGAGACTTGAACCGGGGGCCTCCTCCTACCTCCTGGTCCAAGTACTGCACTCTTAACCACTAAAGCACACTGGCTCTCAAATCCGGATGGATTTTGCAAAGGCACACTTGTCTTTGGCCATTTTCAAGGGACCATTTAAAAATGGGATCTAATGGTAAGAGGGGTAAGGGCCCAGGGAGACCTCTGTAAGACACATGCAGCCAATGCAGTTGCATCAGCCCCGGCTTCTGAGTGAATGAGGGGACCACAGTCCAGTTACTTGTGACTCCGTTATTTGTGAGGGTGGAGCAGATGGAAAATAGACCTGGACCAGGTGGCAAGGCCAACCTTACCTCAGGGTGACCTGGGATGATTGCCCCGGGTCCGGCTACTTTCCCTGTTTCTGGGTACCCTGCAATGGCTGGCCCCCATTTTCACCAGGGCAGGGTGCCGTTCTGCCACTCCCTCCCATCAGGGAGACAAACATGGCCACTTCCAAGGCCCTGTGGAGGGTGCCCCTGAGGGTGTGAGGATACAGGGAAGAAGGTTGGCATATTAGGGACCTCACATTTTATCTTAGTTCTGGTGTCTGCAAATTTTAAGGCTGGCTCTGCCTGGTGGAGCCCGGTCAGCTTTGTTGACCGCTGAAATCTGCCATTGTGTTTGAGTCTTAATAACTCTGAATATGCTTTTTTACTGATTGTGTGAACCTAGTCATCCATCGGACGCTTTTGTGCGTGTAGGTGTCTGAGGTGGAGGCCCTCACAGCTGCACACATCTCTGAGTCTTTTCCCAGGCTAAAAAAAGCAGGTAATTGTTTAAATTGTACTCACAGGAAGAGATGTAATGGTGCAGGCAACGAGGAGGGCAGAGTTCTGTTTATCGGTTCATCCGTTGATGGTGCTGTTACCGGCGTGCCATTCTTCTCTGGTCTATATGACAATTTTGACTTCCCTTGCTGTCATATTTGAACTCCCCTTTTCAGTCTCCTTGGGTATCACTTCATGACTTCTCCCTGAAGCGATGATGGGATTATGTCAGAGGTGTCAAAGGAAATGGCTTTGGCAGTAGAAAGCAGGTGGTAATGAAACAATTGCAGGCAAGGGTCGATAGATAATCCACCCTCCCTGCACCTTGCTACAAGCAGGTTTGACTGGAGAGATGTCAAATAGACTTTGAAACCAGGGAAATATTTTAGAAAATAATCCAAATAAGTGTGCCCTGGGATTAACTCTTTGAACACCAAGATCCTGCTTGTTTTCCTTTTAAACAGAAAAGGCATTTATGGCTCTGTAGCTGGAGGTTTTTCATCAGTCGCACATGGCTATGACTAACACTGGATCCTAGGCTTGGGTGAACACTGCATCTCAAGGATTCTTTGGCCATTTTCTCTCCCACACATCTTCACTCATGGGTTACTATGGCCCTTTTCAAATGGATGCGCCCCCCCTCTCACCCACGTGTGTGGGTGGGGCATCCATTTGAATGCTGTGGCGGGTGTGGGGGAAATGGGTGGGCATCTGTGGGAATGCTGTAGCTGGTGGTTGGGGGTGCATGTGCACTCCCACGCTTCACCCATCTCCACCCATCACCCACACATGGAGGCATTGGGGAAAACAGAGGTGTCTCCATGTGTAAGGATGGGTGGAGGTGGGTATGTGTCCATGTGATGGGCCGCACACACGCTGCCACCTCCACCCATTCCTCCCACACCATGGCACCTCCCGGGTCTGTTTAAAAAGGGGCACTGTTTTGGCCAATTGCTCTGAGTGGGCGATGGGTGGAGGCGGGTGTGCATGCATGTTCTGCAGGAGTGCACACACACACACATGTACCGTGGCAGTCACATGGGCAGCACCCACTGATGCCCACACAACGGGCATCTCATGTAAAAAGGCCCTTTGTCTTTTCATTGTAGTACAGAATGGATACCTTCTTGGATGATAGGTCCACAAATAGCTCTGACTGGGGAGAGCTAGGAGTAAACAGCAGGGAATGGCTCACTCCATGATGACCTGTATGTATACCTCCCTGAAGCAAGCAAACCTGGCCACTGTCAGAGGTCTGATGCTGGGCTAGATGGACCATTGGTCTGACCCAGTATGGCATTTCTTGTGTCCTTAACACAACACCAACATAACACATAACTCTTGACTAATCTTAACATAATAACGCAATGTGGGAAGCTTAATGTAACACTTGCATCCATGCCAATTTTCAGCAGACCAGGTGCCCCACCACATCAAAATTCTCCATCTCTGAGGGGAAAACAGAATTCCTCGGCCTAGTCCAAACTTCCTCTCATTTCTCATGTTCTCTCCAGACAACAGCAGCACAATTTTCACCATGTCAACAAGGAATCTTTTTTCTACAGTCACTCTACAGTTTTACTCTTAATTGCCTGAAAGAATCCGAATCTACTGATTGTAGGATTCGGCTTTAATTAAAATGTATTTGCTGATGAATATTGTCAGTAATGTTACAGTTGGTTAAATTAACACTGGCTTGGCCTTTGCCATTTAGCAGCCTAACCGGGCAATATTGATTGATGAGCTTTAAAGGTATGGAATACCTTTCTTCAAGTCAGGAGTATAAATGGAAGCGCTGCGAATTTTAAATCCCATACATCAACAGGTATTATGGAAAGAAAGTCTGGTACAATCTTAAAGAGCAGACCAAATTCACTGCTGTTAGAATACCACATACAACAAGGGTGCTACACTGCGGATAAATTTGACACAGTCCATTGAGTCAGTAGGAGTGAAACTTTGCTTCTTGATCTGCAATTCCTTCTGTAAGCAGCATGTCTCAGTGTTTGCTTCTTACTTCCTTTTTTGGCATAATTTCAGTGTTTCTAGACCACCAGCACTCCTAAAGAGGAAAACTAATTGCACGAATCATCGCTGTATATGTCTAAATGATAGGGATGCTAGAGTGTTGTACAATGAAAACAAATCCAATTTTAATGAAGTTCAAAAGACGAAATGTTTATTTATGGATTAAAGTATACAGAGATCTGCTGCTCAGACTCACTGAAATACTGACAGCTTTTTCAGTGAGAAAGAGAGAAAGCAAGTGAAAGAAAGACATCACATAGCGTATTTGGATGTGGTGAGTGGATCAATGTTGCTGGGCTGGCAGACAGCATAAGCTCCTGGGTCTTTTGACACTAGTTGAGAACAGATGATCTACAATGGAAATCTGAAGAAGCCAGGAGTTGCCTCTGGTGAAAGGGTGGAGATGTTGAACTGTCAGCCATCATAGCTGTAGGAAGTGTGCCTCAACATGTCTGGGGAAAGATAACACACCTTAGGGGATCAGATTTTGTAGCTGCTCAAGTTCAAGGACATTATTTAACAATCCTGACGTGGGTGAGGAAAATGTTTGTCTCTTGAAATTATTTGCCATCAAGTCTGTATCAAAGGTCAGGACTATGGGGAGAGGTGGGTAGGGGCTTTGGGTAATATATAAGAGAGAGAGAGAGTGAGAGAGAAAAAGAGAAATCAATGACTAAACTTGATAGAGTTGACATTTCACCCATAGTTTTCAAAATTAGTGTCCCTAAAAATTAGACTCTACTCTTTGTATTTAAGCACATCATTTTTCTGACCAACTCTAGCCAGCACCTCAACCAGTCAAGTTTTTTGTTTGTTTGAAAAAAAAATTGTGGAAAATTTCCAAATATTTTCATTTTGGATTCCTCAGAACGGAAGTTTTAAATACTGTTGGCATTTTCTTGAAAACAAAAATTCCATTTTCATGCAAAACCTCTTGGCTACCTCCACATACCAGCTCTGGCCTGCAGTCTGCCAAATGGACTTAGGCATTTCATTTAAAGGCTTAAGGGTAGCAAGTGGGCCCAGTGATGTTAGGCAGACAGTGGTCGGTTCTAAAGAGGCAGTCCAAAGGTCAGGCCTATGGTGAGAAGCGGGCAAGGGCTTTGGGTAATGCAAGGTATAGCTGGAGGCAAAGCAAGGTATTACAAGGCAGCATTCGGGAGGAGGCAAGGCAGAGATAACCAGTCAGGATTCAGGCAGAGCCAAGGTGAACAGACAGGAAAGGCTGCATTCCAAGCAGCTCGAGGCACAAGTTACAGTCTCAAACCTTCTGATTGCACAGACAGAGAACATAGGGAGATGAAGGAAATTATACAGAGCCAGGAGCCAATCGAGAGAATGTGGGAGGGAGCAGTCTTTGGAAATGTAACATACAGCTCTCCAGGTTGCAGTTCACCTGTTCCACCACAGCTGCTCTATGGCAGCAAGAACAGGACTCCCATCCGGAGAGCTGGCAGACCCAGATTCAATGCCTGCTGAAGCCATGAATCTTGACATTAAAAAAATAGGCAGGATCTCACAATACTGACCCTTTTCAAACTGGTGTGGGGGTGTGGGCGGTGCATGGGCGGTGCATGGGGGTATGTTCCCACAGACCCCCACCCATCTCCACGCATGGAGCATCCGGTATTGGTGCCCATTGCTCCATGTGTGGGTGATGGGTGGAGGTGGGTGAAGCGCGGGAGCGATGTGACAGCCGGTGGGGGTGGGTGCATGTGCACTCCTGCACTCCACCCATTTTCACTGATCCCCCATGCAAGGAGGCATTGGACAAAATGGAGGTGCCTCTGTGCGTGGAGATTGGTGGAGATGGGTGTGCATCTGTGTGATGGGCTGCGGCACACACCCATCCCCCCTGCATCGCAGCTTCTCCCGGCCTGTTTGAAAAGGGCCTATGAGTAGGGTTGCCACCTATGTATATTTTTCCAGGCCACTTATAAAACATACATGTTGCAGGGCCTGAATTGGTGCCATAGGTGTCAATGCAGGCCCTGCAACATGTATGTTTCATAAGTGGCCTGGAAAAATATACCTAAGGTGGTAACCCTATGATTCATGTGATGTGCCTGCATTCTTCCTGCAAAAGCCCAATCTGACTTATCTACCTACGAGGTGTCCAGACGGTGTGAGATTTGCTGTAGCCAATCAGAAGCAGTGTTAGAGCAGAACAAGAACATTCTAACAGTAAGCTGAGAGCGAGAGCACACTAGCACTCATCGAAACCTGCAGGTGTTCTACAAGGTACTATAGCACAAAAGCACTTAAGTCCTCTTGCTGTTTTGTCTACTGAGTGTGAACTTGCAAGAAAAATTGACTTTAGTGAGCTCATTCATGATTTTGCAATGAAAAAGGAAAGAAAAATAAAGCTGTAAAGTGACATGGTCTATTTATGTTATTTCAGAAATAAAACTGAAATTTTTATTTCATGCTTAATGAGATTGTGTGTATGGGATGGGATTGGGGTGGGGTGGAGTGGGGGTGTATTACAAGTTTGTACCAGGCCCAGAGAAATGATGCTTGGGCCCTGTGCAGGGAGGGGTGAGAGGGTGAGAAGTGTTACCACATACAGAAAGATCTTTAGGGTGTGTGTATGATTTTAATGGGAATATGTCTTTGTGGTCTTTTCCTGATAGATCCCCTCCCCCCCCCCCAATCCTTCTCTTCTGGCAGTGCAAGCCTGGGTGTTATGGTGTAAAAGTGTGTGTGTGTGTATTCTGCCAGCAAGGAAACACTGCAGTTAATCAGCAGCACTTTCTATCCCACCTGCATTGCAAACCCTGAGCTTGCATTGCAGGTGAGAGAAGAGTTCCTAATTCTGCTTAATCAGCTGTTCAGCAGGATCCAATGAGCCCTTTCTCTCCCATTGTCAATAACAAGCCTCATCAGCGTACATTTGAGGTTAGGGAAGGAGTGGTCTGAAGATCCCACCTATCAGCAGGGACCTGGACTTGTTCCTTCTCCTGTCGTCAGTGCATGGAGTACTCTTATTTTAAAGTGTAAAAAGAGGCAGAAAATTCCTTCTGCATTCCAAATCCTTTTGTGCTTTTTTATGCTTTAAAATACTTGGCTGTATTGCATTTCACAGCATATCATCATGATTTAAAAATAGATATTTCATGATTAAACACAACACAGTTGGCAACACTTAATTAGGATCAGGTCTGATTTGGGATGTGGGAGCTGCCCCCCCCCCCCCGAGTCCCCACTCCCTTCATAAGTTCTGACATAAATTTCTGGAGTTCACACTGTTATTTCATTTACCCATGTTACATGCAATTATGATCTTTCACATTGTATTTTGATGTATATTAAGAAAGAAAATTCTTGTAGATTTTGATCCCACCCCCATTGCTTGAGCTTGGGTGCCCAGTATGAGTGTGCACTAAGCATCTTTCAGAGGTAATGCAAGACTTCTGTTTGGCCAAGTATTTGCAAGGTGGAGATAGGGGTTGAGGTAAGAGTTTGTAGGGGCTTTTTAAAATGTTTGCTTGTATGTATTTATATATGTGTTATTATTAATCCAAATTAAAACCCTCCGGTTTAAGATATTAGTTAAGGTGTGGATAATTTCCAGAAATTAAAAACCTCCAGATTAAGAAAACACAGAAGGCGGTTATACTTTTCACAAATTAAAAACCTTCAGATTAAGAAATCACTGAAGGCGCTTATAATTTCCACTAATTAAAAAACACCTGATTAACATACCACCTACAAATTCCACCATGCCACACAACACTAGGAAATTATATGCTAAAGCGCACTGTTTCCAGATGTGTGGACAGAATGCTAGCCAACTAACACATATTCTTACGAAAAGAAACAAACAGAATATCATACTATCTCAAATCATGAATTAGTAAACCACCACAACAATGACAATGTCAGAACTGCACCTTACCATTTGTCCCAGAAAGAAGAATCTTATAGTAGTTATTATTATACAGGCATGGATTCTTTAGGGAGGGCTAGTGGCCTTTATTGCTGTTTCTGTGGACCATACAGAAAAGCAAATAGATCTTAGCTGCAAATATTGTAAGATGTTTCATTTTAATTTATCTTTATGGGTTTCATAATGTAAATTAATGTAATCATAAAGTTCTGTTACGTTATGCTTACTCTTAATTCCCGTAATTCTTTCACTCCTCATGCTTATGAATAAATGTGTGGGTACATCTGAATGGAATTGCAGCTCTGTGGTCCAAGAATAACCCACAGTTATATTTGTAACCCACCATACCTACCTATGTTTCCTACCACTGAACACTGAAAGGCTGTGTTTGGGGCAAAGGAACATGCGGACAAGAACAGAGAATCCATCTGCTGTCACTTCAATGCATTACCAATTCCACTTTTTGGATATGCACAATTCTTCCTGGTATGTCCTGTGACCCATGTCAATGCTTCCTGGTATGACCTATGTCCCAACAACAAGAAGGAGATGCACTGTTATTTTCTTTGGCATGACAGTGACCTGTTCTTTCTGGGATGGACGTTAAGGTGCAGTTCTGACATTGTGTGAACATTGTTGTGGTGGTTTACTAATTCATGTGTTTGTGATTTAGGATAGTACAATATTCTGTTTGTTTCTTTTCGTATGAATATGTGTTAGTTGGCTAGCTTTCTGTCCACACTTGTCTTGAAACAGTGTGCCTTAGCTTATAATTTCCTAGTGTTGTGTGGCATAATGGAATTTGTAGGTGCCATTACTAATATATTAATCAGGTGGTTTTTAATTCCTGGAAATTATAAGCACCTTCAGTGATTTTTTAATCTGGAGGTTTTTAATTTGTGAAAATTATAACCACCTTCTGTGTTTTCTTTATCTAGAAGTTTTTAATTTGTGGAAATTATCTGCGCCTTAACTAATATCTTAAACTGGAGGTTTTTAATTCGGAGAATCTCCTTGTTTTTTGTTGTTTCTGCAGAAACAACTTTTATTTTGCTTTATGGCAGTATTTATACACAGTGATTAATAAAATATATTCTTCTCTAATCAGTTGTGTTGTTTGTTGTGCTCACTGGTTTTTTTGGGGGGAGGGTTTGTATTAATATATTTTTGTGTGCACAAAGAAATATGTGTATTTGTTTAAGTGCATGTATTTTGTGAGCACAGGCTCAGTGTAACACAGGATGGGGCCATGTCATAGAAGAAGTGGTGAAATCCCAGATTCTCAAACCACCATGCATAAAGACACATGCATAAAGTAGTGTGTCTGGGCATATCCCTTCCATGTAGCAGAGGTGCCTAATGGATCACTCAGAGGTGCACAATGAATCAGGTGCCCGCCTGTCCTCAACATGGAAGAGTGTAGTAGAATTAAAGACTGACTGAAGAGATAGAGTAGTGATGAAGATTGATTGTGGGGTAGGGGTGTGCATGTCGTTTTCATTATTACAATAATAATGAAAACTGTCATTTTCTTTATTGCAATAATGAAAATGACAACTGAGAATAACAAAAAAACCAACAACAACTGAGAATAACGAAAATGATAACGATACCGAAAATGAAAATGACAATGGGTATTTTCAGACCTGACGAGATCATGGTCAACCACAATGAATTCCCACCGGGTGAGAAAGGTCTCATCATGTCTGAAGGGGGAACAGAAGTTCCCCCCAGATGTTCACCCCCATCAATCATGGCGGGGAATCACATTCACCACGCGATCGGTGGAACTGGCGGGGCCGGCCCCGATCATGTGGTGAATGTGATTCCCCACCGAGATGAAGTGGTCCATCCCATCTGGATGGCTACCATGGCCCGGAATCCACGGTGGGATTCCAGGCCATGGTCAATTCGGGAGGGCGCTGCGGCCACATTGGCCGCAACGCCCACCCGTCTCCCCAGAGGGCGGGTGGTGAGGGAGTGTTTGGGGGGGCAGGGCCGTGTAGCTGCATGTTGCGCCGCGCTGCCCCGCCCCTTCCCCAATTCCCTGCCGGGATCAGCCGGCATGTCTGTTGGACGTGTTGGTGTGATCCCGGAGGGGAATCCCTGCGGTGATTCCGTGCCAGGGTGACTAGTGCCCCGTCACGTCTGAAATCACCCAATGTTATTATCATTGTTGTTATTATTAGTGCTGCGCAGTTGGGGGTTTGGAAGTAAAATGGAGGAGGGAGCAGACATCTCAGAGCCCTAAATAGGGTTGAACTCTTGAACTGTGCCTGTGTTGGTCGGGGCGAGCAGCTCAGCAGTATCTGATGGATGTATCGCTGGCTAATAAGCAGTGCAAACAGGCCCAAGCAGTCTCATGGCACTCTGTGATTGATCAATGCCTGCTGCCTCCCACAACCAATCGGGGGGCTCTGGGGAAGGGCACTGCAATCCTTTATAATGGGAGGGCCAGACTTTTTCTTTCCATTCTGTGAGAGCTCTGCTTGTCACGTTGCATTTACAGAACTGTGGTCCTTGCACACAATAAATCCTCCCTAGCCCTCATATTTATTTATTTATTTAAAATTTATATCCCACCCCTCCTTCCAGAATTTCTGATTCTAGAAAGAAATATGTTGGCTATGACCTATGGTCTGGTCTAATAAAGCTATTCTGATCTGATCTGAAAGAAATACATATCACCCTATTTGTCTTTCACAATAACCTATCATCATCCAACCTACTCCCCACTATGTCCTCTTTATCCTGTTTTTATTATACTACCTTCTGCAAGCAACATGTCATTTCACCTTTTGTCCAGCATACTTTTTCTCATTCCTCCACTTCCTATAACTCCTTTTTTGTCATTCACCCCATTTCTCCTCTATTGTCATTCCCCAATAATCTCATTTTTCCTTACTGGAATTCCTTATTATGTCTCAAAATGTCAGTGCTGCCCATCCTCATTACCTTGTTCTGGTCCCCCCATCTTAAAAAAGATATAGTAGAACTTGAAAAGATGCAGAGAAGGGCAACAAAAATGATCAAGGGTTTGGAACGGCTTCATATGTTAGGGCTCTTCAGTTTGGAGAGAGAAGACAGAAAGGATATGATACCGGTTTATAAAATCTTCAGTGGCCTGGATTCTAAAGAGGGCTTTGTATTGAGGTTGCTGGTTTGATGTGGCAGACCGTAGTGAGGTTGTGGCAGACCCAGGAGAGACTGGGATGGGCTTCCATTTTTATGCCTTTTGCATATATAATACAGGATCACAATAAAGGACAGTTCTTTGTTTTCTCATGAGACAAAAGCTGCGCACAGCAATTGCCTCCTGGAGCCAAATGCTGCTCATTTTGCCCTGTGAGAAATTGGTAAGAGCACAGTGAGTTTGTTCGGGGGCATAGAGCTAAACACCTAATGGGTGCCTATACTCCTTTTGACTATCTTAAATGCCTATGATCTACTGTAATACACGTTTCCTAAAACAAGAATAGAAAAGCATGCAGTGAGTACAGTGTTGGGAAAATTGTAGGGAAAGGGTGAACTGGAAGTACTATTAGTTTTTAAAAAAATCATATTTATTCTAAATTTTTAAATGAGACAAATTAGGTATCTGTCTTTTGATATCAAATGAAAGATTTTCTTTAGGGTTTTCTTTTTTCAGTCTCCATGTAATTTTGTGAAGGAACAATTTCATAAAACAGTAAAGCTTATAAAATATCATTACTACTTTAAGCATGAAAACATACACATTAATTCCTACTAGGATTCAAGGAAAAAGACCACAATGCAATGTGTTAGGTTAAAAGTGTTAGATATAGGGTATTTTCAGACGTTATGAAACCACAATGAACCACGGTGAACCCCACTGTGGTGATCGTGGTGCCGTAACATCTGTTAGGCCAAAAAGTGATTCCCGCGAGATGTTCACCCCCAGTGGGAATCGCTTTGACCACACTTTCGGAGGTCCCGGTGCCCGACAGTTCCGGACCGTGGTCAATACCCTGGGGGGTGGGCGCTGCATCCTTATTGGCCGCTGCGCCCATCCATCTCCCAGAGGGCGGGCGGCCTCGGGAGCATGGGGTGGTGGGGTGGAACTGTGCGGCTGCACATTGCGCCCCGCAGCCCCACCCCCTCGCCCGATCCCCCTCCGGAATCAGCCGGCACATCTGTTGATGGGAGGCCGGAGGTCCAGAACCGTGGTAACAATTCCCGCCAGTGATTCACTGGGGTGAACATCTGGCAGTAATCCATTAGACGTAATGGTACAAATGGCCACCACAGGGGATTCACTGTGGTTCACCGTAGTATCGTTACATCTGAAATTACCCCCAGTCACAGAAACCACAGATACGTGATCCATTTTAAATGGTACACTTAACGTTTATTCAACATATTGCAATTTTATTCTCTCCATTGGGGCTGGGGGAAGCAAAACACTCCCTCTCTTGTACATGTTTTAAATTATGAATACAATACTACTACATCCAAGGTCATCTCTCTTTTAATTGTGGCAGCTGCTTATTTGGGATATTATTACATCTCCTGAGGCATCCCAATAAATACTCTTCTGCTGTATGTGCTGAAGCAGAAAAATAGCCTTGGCACATTTAAAATAGATATTTTTCTTATTCTAAATCAATGGTTTCAAAGACCCTACTTGCTGGCAGCCAATTCGAAATTCCCAAACATAAGCACCTTTTGAAGATGCTATTTTTTTTACCGTCAGTGAAATTTTGAAAAATAAATATTAACAGAAAACAAGCAGAAAAATTTCTGGTCTTTGATGCAGCTGCTATCTCTTTGGTCAAAGACATTTTAAAGAAAAGCTCCTGGCAATATGTTCATTCATTTACAGGAAGCAAATTGGATGTTGTGTATAGGTGCTGTCAGAAAAATTGGGGTGGGGTGAGGGATAGGCAGCAGGTTCTCTAAGCAGGGAAACTTTGCCCTTTTTAGATCATCATGATTAGAGTTGTGCCCGGGGGTACATTTTGTCTTTTTGTGTCTCCAATTTTTGTGTTTTTTGTCTTTTTGTCTTTCATAGAAATTTACTGCAGATAACATACGAAATGCGCTTTACACATTAAATGATAAATAATACATAAAACATGGTATAATACCTTTAAATAAGTGTTTTTAAATAAGGAGCTTTTCACTGGAAAATCAGTAGCTTCCTATGAATGGCAACTCTGAATTTGCACTCTCAGTGCTATGTAATAAAGGGTGATTTCAGACGTTACGAGATCACGGTGAACCACGCTGAACCACGCTCAACCCCCCCGCGGGGCCAAAGGGCCCGGAACGTCTGAACGGCGTGCGCCAGATGTTCATCACGCTCAATACCCACATGGGGTCAGGTTCAACCACGCTTCCCGGGCTAGCCGGGGGAAGGTCTCGGGAAGCGTGGTCAAACCAACCCCCACAGGGAACCAAGCAAAAGTAACGTCTGGACGCCAATCCCCCAGCGGAACCAAAAAAATGGAGCCCCGGCCGGGGACGAGGCACGCAGCGTCGCTGCCAGGCAACCAGCACCAACACAAACACCGGAGGGAGATTTAAAGCGAGAGCAGCAGCAAGCAAGCGTGGCGGGATGGAGCGAGGAGGGAAGCGGAAGAGACCGGAGGCACGAACAGCGACAGCGGCGGCACAGGAGGCGGAGGACGTGCAGCCAGGCCCAGCGATGCAGGCGGAGGGGGCACAGGTGCAGGAAGGGGGCACACGGGAGCACCCGACCAGGGAGGCGCCCCGGGAACACCAACCACAGCTGCAGCCGGGTCGCGCCGCCCCGGGGACAGCGGCCGGAACAGGCCCACAGGAGGCACCCAGGAAACGGGTAAGGGCACCCACTGGGAGGGGAACAGGGGGCACAGGGGAACCCCCTGTGGAGGGGGCCGGGGGGACCCCGGGCGGAAGGCAGGGGGGCAGGGGGACCCCGGGCGGAGGGCAGGGGGGCAGGGGGCCCCCGAGAGGGCCCACACCCTCACCCAGCAACCAACCACCCCCCTTCCCCCCCCCAGACACGAAAGTCGGCCCGGGCGGACGAGCCCCAGGAGGAGCCCGGCCCCCGGCCCCCGGAGGCGCACCCCCAGGAGGAGGTGGAGGAGGAGCAGAGGCAGGTGCAGCAGGAGCTGCACCGGGAGGAGGAACAGCAGGGGCCCAGCCGGAGGAAGGCCTATCACAGAGGGGGACAGTGGGGCCTCCAGGAGACCCGGGACTTCATACGGATCTGGGGGACCCTCGAGTACCAGGTGGAGCTCGCAATAAACCAGCGCAACGAGCATGTCTACCGGGACATCGTGCGCGACATGGAGGCGGCGGGGCACGAGCGCACTGTCAACCAGTGTCGCTCGAAGGCCAAGGAGCTCAAGAGGGGGTACAAGGCCCTCAAGGACAATAACAGCCGCTCCGGCCACGGGGCCCGCACCGCCCCCTACTACGATGCCCTGGACCGCATCCTTCACATGAAGGGCTCCATAGTTGCCCCACGCCTGGTGGGCAGCGCTGTGGTCCAGGGCAGGGAGCGGGCCGAGGTACCCCCTCCCCTCGCCGCCCGCCCGGTAGACACGAGCTCAGGGGACCCCCACCCCCAGGAGGACCACCCGGGACCCGCAGAAGCCCCAAGGCCCCCCCCCAGCAGCAGCCCGGAGACATCCCAACGCCGGGCCGGCCAGGCGGAGTCGGAGGTCGGCACCTTCACCACCCTCAGCCAGTGGTCCCAGGGGGAGCACTCCCAGGGTGAGGCGCCGGGCTCCGAAGGCTCGGAGACGGACATAGAGGGTAAGCGGGCCCCCAGGGCAGGGGGGGGCACGACCAGGGGGCCGGTGGCAGGGGCGGGGGTGGGGGCCCTGCTGCAGGGGCCACAACCAGCCCCCTTCACCCGCTCCCCCCTCTCCCGCCCGCAGGACATGGGGAGCCCCAGGACCGGGCCAGCGAGACGGTGCAGGCCCCCGCGGAGGGCACAGGAGAGCAGGTGCCGGACCCAGGTAAGGCGGGAGGGCTGGGATTGCGGGAGGGCCCCCCGGGCGCCAGCCCAGGGGGGCCTCTGGCCTCAGTGGGGGAGGGGGGGCAGGGGGCCCCGGGACCCGACCCCGCTAGGGGACAGGGCCCTGCACTGACCCACCCGCCCATTTCCACAGGGCAGCCCCCGCGCGCGGCGCCTCCGCCGGCCGCGGCCCCAGCCCAGCGGATGCGGGAGTACCGGGCGCGGGTCCGCAGGCGCAGGGAGGAGCAAGCGGAGGACATCGTCCGCAGGGCGGAGGAACAGGGGGAGCGCATGATCGCCTCCGTGGACCGCATGGAGGCGGCCATAGAGCGGTCCATGGAGAAGGCCCTGGAGACAGACCGCCGGCTGGAGGCGGAGGTGCGCCTGGAGCGGAGGCGGGAGCGCCGGGAGCACCAGCGGCAGCAGGGGCTGCTCAGGGGCCTCCGGCAGGACATACAGGGCATGGTGCGGGAGCACAGTGCCAAGATGGACAGGTCCCACGACATTGGGACCTCCCTGCTCCTGCATGCGGGCACCATGTGTGCCTACGTGATGGCCGGCGCACCTCCGGGCGCCCTGCCCGCCCAGGTCCCCATGCCGGGCCCCTCGGCGCCCCCGGGCCCAGCCCTGCCGCCCCTGGCGCCCCCCCGGCCCCAGGGCCCTCGCATGCGCCTCCCAGTGCCCCCGGGCCTCCGGAGGGTCCAGCCCCCCCGGGGCGCGACCGGGGCACCGGGCACAGCTGCCCATCCGCCGCCCGGCCCCCTGCCGGGGCCGGGACCGGCCCAGGACACGGCAGGGGACACGGACAGTGGGGGGGAGGGGAGCTCCCAGAGCTCGGTGGGCCCAAGCGGCCGCACGAGGGGTCGGCCCAGGAAACGCGGGGGGATGGTGGGAAGGGGGGGGAGGGGGAGGGCCACATGAGGGCGGGTGGTGGACGGGGTCACGGGGACGGGGGTGGGGAGGGGGCACAGGGTGATTGTGTGCACTGTGTGGGCAATAAAGTGTTGTAAAGAGACAGTTGTCCCCGGCCCGTTTGTGGGGGGGACAGGGCTGTGGGACCGCGTGTACAGGGGCATGGGCACGGAACGGGGGGTGGGGCCCCCAGGGGCGGGAAGGCCCTCACAGCGGGCCCCCCCGGGCGATGTGGGTTGCAAGGGCGTTCCGGATCCTTTTGGCATACCGGTACTCCCGGGGGTTCCCTGCGTTCACGTACAGGGGAACAGGACCGGGGGGCCGGTGGGGCTCGGGGTACTCCAGGGCCGCCCCCTCGGTCTCGCACACATTGTGCAGAACGCAGCAGGCACCGATCACCAGGGCGGAGGTGGGGACGGTGAAGTCCAGGCGGCCAGCTAGACTCCTCCAGCGCTGCTTCAGGGCCCCGAAGGCACGCTCCACGACGGTCCGGCTCGCACACAGGCGGGTATTGTATACCTGCTCCGCAGGGGTGCTCGGGACAGGGTAGACCTTCATCAGCCAGCGGGTCAGGGGGTAGGCGGGGTCCCCCAGGATGCAGGGGGGCATGGGAACACCCTCGATCCACCTCATGCCCATGTCCGCGAAGTCCCCCCGGTACATGCGGGCATAGAAGGGGGAGATGGTCATGATCCTGGCGTCGTGACTCCGGCCGGAGTTGCCCGTGTAGATGTCTATGAAGCGGGCCCGGTGGTCCACCACCCCCTGCAGGTGCAGGGAGTAGTATCCGTGCCGGTTCACATACTCCAGGGCCTCCCCCGCGGCCGGGCGCAGGATCTCGATGTGTGTGCCGTCCACGGCTCCGATGCAGTTCGGGAAGCCCCCGGCCGCGAAGCCAGCCATCACAGCGCCCTGGTCCAGGAGCTGGATGGTCCTGTCGAGGAGCACGCCCTCCACAGCCTCGCACACATCCCGCACGATGCAGGCGACCGTGCTGAGCCCCACCCCGAAGTGCTGGGACACGGAGCGGCAGGAGTCGGGCGTTGCGAGGGCCCAGACCCCTATGGCCACCCGCTGGACCATGGGGATGGGCTCCCGCATGGAGGTGTGCTGCCGCTCCAGCCAGGGCGTGAGGAGCTCCGCTAGGCGCAGCAGGGTGGCCTTGCCCATCCGGAAGTGGGACCCCCACTCGGCCTCCCCCCAGTGGGCCTGGGCCCGCTCCCACCAGGCCTGGGGCCGCTCCGTGACCCATAGGCTCCGCGCTATGGGCATAGCCAGCAGCGCTGCCCGGCGGAGGGTCTGCGTTGCCCAGCGGAACCGCCTCGCGGCCCCTCGGAGCGCAGCGGGCCGGGTGAGGCTCCGGCAGGCGGCCAGCCACGCCCCCCAGGCCCGGCGCCGAGCCCTGAGCCGGCCACGGACTCTCCTGCGGGCCTGCTGGCCCCGGAGGCGCACGCCAGCCCGCAGGGCCAGGACATAGCGCAGGCGGACGGCCAGGTGCACCCTCTCGGTCAGGAGGCACAGCTGCTCAGTGTGGTCACGGTGCCACTCAGCCGCGAGCGCGAGGAACATCCAGTTCCCACCTGCCCTATCGCGCTCCATGGTGCTGGGGCCCCGGTGGGGGCTGGGAGCGCTTATGCCGGCCCGGTGCTGGTGGCCCCGCCCGGGGGTCGGCCTCGCGGCCCTGCGCGCGCCCTGTGCCGGTGCATTCCGGCTGCTCCCGCCCCCAGCACCCCGGGCCCCCTCCCCTCGCTGTTTGTAGCGGGATGGCCTTGAAGGTGCGATTAGGCAGACAGAGAGCTCGCTGTTGTTCTCTGCAGCTGTGCCGGGCCCGCACCCCACGCCTCGCTCTGTTGTGCTACAATGTTGCGGTGCGGGCCCGTGTTCCCTGTCCCGGGGGCCGGGCCGAGCCTCTCCCGGCCCTGGGCAGTCTGTGTGCCCTCCGGGCTCCGTGTCCCATTCCCTGTTGTGCTGGACCATGGCTGGCTGCCCATCCATGGGGCTCCCGCTGTCCGGCCCCCAAGGGGCCCCCCATATCTGGGCCTTCCGCGAGACCATGTCTCTGTGCGACCTGTGGCACACCCCTGCCGTGCAGCTGCTCCTGGCCGGGCCGGGGAGCCGTGCAGGTGCCTACGAGAGCCTGAGCTCCGGGCTCCGTTACTTTGGCCATGTGGTGAGCGCCCGTGATTGCCGGCTGCATGCGGAGGCCCTGGGGCTGGCTCGTTTCCCCGAGGGGCGCATCCCGGAGGTGCTGTGCGCCCATGTGCCCTGGAGCGCCTCTGAGACCGTGTCAGCGCTGGTGGTGTGTGGTCTGGGCGCCTACTCGGAGTGCCTGGCCGAGGGTGGCCCTGCCTTGGCCGTGAGCTACTTCTCCTGTGTTCACGGGGCCCGTGGGTACCAGCGCACCCGTGGGGCGGCGTTCCAGCGGCTTCTGGAGCTGGGGCATCTTCCGTGGCCCCCTTCTGCTGCCTGCTGTGTGCCGGAGCCCTCCGCGGTGGAGATGTCATCCCTGTTGGCGGTGTGGGCGCGTGTGGATGTGCAGCTGGCCCTCACCATGCCCGATCCCTTCGAGGCCTACTACCTGATCGCCCACTACATGTCCTTGCAGGGGTACCGCCGGGGCATGCTGCACTGGCCCCACCTGGTCCACCGGGCGGGCCACCCGGGCCCTCGGGCCAGCGGGGCCCCCGGCAGCGGCCCGTGAGCCCCGCGTCGCTGGCCTGCCCCCCCCGGCGTGGTGCCCCCGTGTGGGCTCCCGCCCCGGCCCGGGGGGGGGGCCTGGTCCCCGCTGGCCGCTCCCGACCTGCGGACCCCACCTCGGTGAGCTCCCGCCCGCCTCGCTGCTTGCTGCTGCCCCTGGCCGTGGTCCTGGGCCCCCTCCATCCCCGTGACTCCGTGGGTGCTGCCTGAGCGTCGCTGGTGCTGCGGAGGAGCACCGCTGGACCCGGCTGCCCTGCCTGTGCCAGCCTTTGACTGTGGGGCCCCCTTCCTCCTCCTCCTGGCGCCCCTCCGCCGGCCTCGCTGTGCTTTGGGGGCCCCCAACGTGCCTTGCTCCGGGGGTCCGCCCCCCCCCTCCGAGACTGCCTCTGTTCCTGTGGGGGCACCTCCTTGGACTGGACTGGACTGGGGTGGTGTGGGGGTTGCTGCTGTCCGTGCCTTGCCCCGTGGTGGTGCCCCCCCCCTCCCTGCCGGTGTTCCGGGTGGGGCGTTCCGGGCGCCCCTTCCCCCCTTCCCGGCCTTTCCCTGGTGTGAGTGTGTGTGCCCGGGCGTGTGGCCGTGCATTGTGCCCTGCTGCGGGACCGCTGTGTGAGCCGGCTGTCAGCCTGTTCTCGCTCTTCCCCCCTCCCTTCCCGTTTCCCTTGTGTGGGCGTTCCCTTGAGTGCCTTGTGGCTTCGTTTGCCCTCAGTCGGCCATGTCTGTGTCCCGCCCCTGCCCGGTGCCTTGTGGGGGTTTAGCGCCCGCCGGGGGTTCGGCTGCACGTCTGTTGTGCTGCCACGGGCCGTGATGGTGCGGCCCGGTTCCGGGCCGTGGTCCCGTTCCCGGCACGTCTGTTTGGGTCGTTTTCCAACCCCCGGGCGTGGTTGCGCTGTTCGCCCCCCCTGGTGGTTCGCTGTGGTGAACCGGCCGCCCGTAACATCTGAAAGTACCCTATGTGTCTGCATGGAGTGTTACCCACATCTCCTGCTGTCTGTCCCACCGCTGCCCTGTTGCAGCTTGAAGTGGTTGTTTTATACTTTATTAGCCAGCTACCTAATAGCACAAATTACGTAATATTGATAAAACAGATCAAGCAGTTTTGCATTGGCTCATCAAAATGTCCAGTGGGCTAAACTATGGCAAATAAACTGACATAAAATAAAAAATATTTAATGAGACTGCTCCTACCGCCAACATAACTGATCCCTGATTCCAGGCCACTTGTGGGCTGGAGAATAAGAATTTACAAGCTGTCACTCTAGGTCAGACCAATGGTCCATCTAGCCCAGGATCCTCTGAAAGAAGCCAGTACCAAGTGATTCAGATGTGTGTGTGGTGTGTGTGTGTGTGTGTGTGTATTTCTGTGCAAGATTCTCCAATTCACTCTGGGCACTTTTAGATGAGTGGGTTGCCATTGCGCGACCTGCTCGCGCGATATTTCATAATCCTGCAAGGTGGGATTAGACGAGATGGAAGTCCAGGACCATGCATGTAGAAGGCGGCCGCGCATTGTGAGGTATTTAATTAATGGTCTACAAACAATGTGCGTGATCCCGGACTTCCATCTCATCTAATCCTGCCTGGTGGGATTTTGAAATATCACGTGAGCAGGTCGCGCGACAGTGACCCGCTCATCCCTGGGCCTGAAATCATCGCAACACTCCAGGATGAATTGCAGGGTAAATATTTCATGGGAACAAGTCCTTGGAGAACTCTCCAAGGGTGGCTGCATGCCTGAATCCTTTACAAAGGAGGTGAAGGGGGAGATGACAGCTATAACATCAGGCAGTGTACCTGGGCATGAGGTCACAGACATAGACCCTAGGCTGCCCATAAAGAAGGGGTGGACTTGGAGTTGTGATAATTTGTGACCAGGGGAGGGGTGGAGGCACTGGTCCTAATCATCGCCTTACTCATTTTCACTTACATTTTTATATTTGAAAACTAAAAAGATCTTCCTTACATAGAATCAGTGGGGTTCTACATTACTGGTATTAAAAATGTGTGTAGGGAGGATGTGACATACGTTTTGGGGGGGGGGGGGGTCTGTAGTAGAGTGGCAAACTGTGACAAGTGTGTGTGTGTGGGGGGTTATAATGGCACAAAAACCTGAATAGTTTCTAGCCAGCACCCTCCTAGGAGATGTCAATAGAAAATCCCAGGAGAAGCAAAGAGGTACCTACTCCCCTGCTGCCCATCCCCATGGCCTTCCGTGCCCCCATTCCATAACTGCTCAGAGCTCCTTGAGAGACGCTTGCAGAGCTTTGCAGTTGGTAGCTTGGGGTGACCGGGGGTGCGGGGCTCACCCCCTAGAGAACCCAAAATCCGGGGGGAAATTCTCTGGATTTTAGGTTCCCCGCGAAAGGGACATTTTTCTGTCAAAATTTGGGTTTGTTAGAACCCGAATTGCACACCCCTAAATCATAATATGATAAAGCTTCAAAAAGGGTGTGGGCATATTGGAAGTCACCAACAATCCCTGACCCACTCCTTCCTGTCATAGTCCTATCCACCTCCAGCCCCATTGTCAGGAAGTCTTGTGGGGTGGGATGGACTGCCTCTTGCTGGTGCCCATGTTCATATGCAGGGACCTGTGTTCACTATGTTTTTTCCACGCCTGCCTTGGGGTGGGCAAGACTGCGGCGGGGGTGGCATTTTTCTTTCAAAATTCGGGTTGGTTAGAACCCAAATTGCACACCCTTAAATCATAATATAATAAAGCTTCAAAAAGGGTATGGGCATATTGGAAGACATTGACAATCCCTTTTGGTGTCTTTAGACATAATATCAATGGGTGTCTCAACGTGTATTTTGACCTTGATATGAACACTGGTTTGGCCCTGTGTTCACCATGTGGCACTGCCTATCTTGGGGCATCTTGGGGCAAATCTTGGGGCAAATCGGTGTTTTGCTTGCCACCCGATCTCAGCACGCAAGTGCTGGCGCCTCATTCCCGTGTTGTTCCTGCTAACAAGCCACACACTATCAGTAGACACATTGGTCACATGTTCAGCCAAAACCCACAAGTTGTCCTTAAGCTCCAATGGTTTTCACATCGCGGGTGGCCAAATTGGTGTTGGGATTGTTATGGTGTTTCACTGTTTACACACAACAGCCAAACATGTGCTTAGGGGTTTTGACACACAATATTTGTTATGTCTAAAGATGCCCTTTGACCCATTCCTTCCTGCCATAGTCCTATCCACCCCCCGCCTAATGTGAACTGGACTTTCAGTAAGTCTTGTGGGGTGGGATGGACTGCCTCCTACTGGTTCCCATGTTCATATGCAGGGACCTTTGTTCACTGCGTTTTCCCCATTGGTGGTAATGAGGAAAACACAGTAAACATGCGTCTCTGGTCACATGACATGTAGCGCATCAATAAAATGTCTGTTTGCAGTATTTTTCTAAATGTTTAAAATGTATGCTTACACACAATACTTCTAGAACTGGAGATTGTGAAGCTGAGCTACGTATTACATGACACTGGGTGGATTTAATAGAAATTATGAAATCATATATTAATATACTCTCTGGGTCTTGCTTTTTCCAGGCTACTCAAGGACCCCCCTTGGTAAGTTTATCCTGGCTTCCAAGAAAACAAGAGACATCTCACCTTCAACAGAGGGTGGGTTTTTTTCTTTTTTAAAAAAATTATTTTTTATTCAGGCCTTCTTGGCCATGCGAGTCCTTAATTTTAAGCTGAGTTTTTAACAAGCATAGTGAAGCCAACAAAAATTTCTCTTAACTAACTCTTCCTAGATTCTCCAGTCTGACCATGCCAAACAGCCTGTTCTCTTTTTGCAGGCCTGCCTGAAGCAAGCCCTGCTTTGGCTCCCTGCTTCTGGAGTATCTGGCTTGCTAACCAGTCACCTCCTTCCACATGGAGCTCTCCCTGATAACCCCCTTCATCAAGCTCAGGTAAGGCCCCTACAGCTGTGTCCCAAGGCAGCTACTCTCATTCAATCCTATCACAGAGGATCATATCTGGAAGGGACATCATTCTATTATAGGGCCTTACCCTGTCATGATTTAGGATTAATCCCTGTTACACCATCAGAGCTACGGTTGTCTTCTCCCTTTGGGATAGTTTTGCCACCTGTGCAATTTTTTTAAGGAACACTTATGCAAAATACATTTTTCAGGGCCTACATTGGTGTCTAAGGTGTCAGTGCAGGCCCTGCAACATGTATTTTTCATAAATGTTCCTTAAAAGGTTGCATAGGTGGCAGCCCTACTTTAGGTGGGAATCCAGAAGGGGTGGGACCATGTTGGAGGGAGTAGGGGGGAAGGGGCTGTCATGCACCTTTCTGATATTACCTCAGCCCTTATGGAGTGTTGTGATGTCATGACACCTGAGGGGAGTGAGAAAGTCCCTATGACCTGCTCCCTTCCTGACATGGTTTCCTCCAGAAGCCCTAATTCTCCAGGGTAGCTATGGGAGCCCCTGGCTGATTGGAGTTTCCCCCAGAACCAGAGTCTCTGGGTTAAAACCAGGAGTGGGGCAGTTCTATTAATAATTGTGGGAAAACATAGTCTTTCCCCTGGCTGAAAAGACACCTCACTATGAGTGTGTGCTTTCCCCCTCTCCTCTACCTCTTTTTCATCTAATTTTTTTTCTCCCTATAGATTCTCTTTTCTGAGAAGCTTGGCAAAGCCTGGCCTCTCTTTCTACCCTTGCGACGTGGCCTGCTGGAGACCTCTTGGCAGAGTGGCTGTTGGAGACGCTAATGCTAATTCTGAGAAGTGCGAGAGGAGCTGACCCAGGCTGGATGATGTGACTCACCTTGGAGAAGGTAGTGTTTTCCTACTGAGCGAAGGCAGAAAGTTCCAGCCTGCTCGCACAGATGTGCTAACGGACATTCCTGCAGGAGAGGAAATCTTGTCCCGCTCAGCCCTAACTCTGCTAATAGGAGAGTAACAAGTTATACAGCATCATACATGTTTAATGATCGGAGTCTTTAGACGGTGAGCAAAATACCAAGCTAATTGACTAAAGAGTCCTAGCCTTCCCCAAAAATGTAATGTTCAAGCCCAATATGGCTGGAATCTCAGTTGTCACTGCAATGAATATTTTAAAGATGATTCTATTATATACCCAGGGGTTTGTTCGCATCAGTAATGAGGACAGTTACCTCTAGGGAGAGAGCGAGCTAGATTCCACTTGCCACTTAACTAAGGTCTGGTTTGACAGGCATCAGCTCAGAGTGTGTATGTGTATATATAGGGAATCGTGGTTGCTTTCCCCCCCCCCCCCCCCCCGTACGTAGCAGTATTACTGTACAATGGGTCAGATTTCTATCTCTGGCTCTGCGTACGGTACTGAGTGGGATTCAGCTTATTTTTATTCCCTAGAGCCTGACTGAACTTGGATCCACTGCCTGCTAAATATTAAATGGGCTTTCTCCTTCTGACTTCTGCAGGCCTGTGTGGCCCAAATGAACATGAAAGTAAAGGCACCAAGCGAAAACAGGCATTGTTTGATTCCTACTCACTATTAATGATTTCTGGAAAGATCTCAACCTCCTGAAGACAAAAAAGTGAGAGGGAGCATTTGAATGATAGGGGGAAGGAATGTCCCCAAATGAAGATGCATAAGAAGCAACGACAACATCAATGGAACCACTGGAGCCCGTTGAATTATTAGGAGCAAAGCGATGTATTTGTTGAATTTGTAGCCCTGCTTTGGTCTGCAAAGTGTTCTGAAACAGATTCTGAACAGCAGGCATGCTGTGATTGTACTTATTTGATGAAAGCATTAATGAATTTGGATTGCTCACAAATTTATTGCTTGTGAATATGGCTTCTTGCATTGAATACATTTCTAAACACTAGGGGTGGGATTATTGATATCAGATTAATCCGATAATACCGATAATTGTTGGAATCGGCAATACTGGATTTTTAACACTGCCGGTTTTATCAGATTTTTAACATTGCCCATTAAAGTTAATGGCTACAATGTTAAAGATCCGAGAAAATCAGCAATGTTAAAAAGCCAATATTCCGATACCACTAAATCCGATATCGAGAGATCCGATACCAACAAATCCAATACCCGATAATCTCCCTGGAGTCCCACCCCTACTAAACACTATTGGTGCTGTGTAATTGATCCCTTGAGTCACATGGTATTCTATATATTCCATGATTAAATGGGCAGATGACATCAACTGCTTTATTCATTCTCTCTTTCTCTGCTTCTGACAACTCTCCTCTCTCCCAAATTAGGGTGCGCTCTTCAGTCTTATTGTGGGTCTTTCCATGAGCATCCACATCCATCATTTTATTTATCTATTTATTTATTTACATTTATATACCACGCTTCCCAGAAGGCTCAGAGTGGCTCACAAAAAATATAAAATACAATAAAAAACACATTTAAAATACAATCCACCCCAAACCAACCCACTCCCACCCTCCAACAACCTCCCACCTAATCCCCTTCCCTGTCCCCCAGCCCATCATCTCCCCTAGAATTACCCCCCCCCCAATTCAGTTCTTGCTGCCAAAAGCCTGACAGAACAAAATGGTCTTACATTGTCTCCGGTAGACCACCAGACTTGAATACAGGCAGACCTCCTGGGGGAGGGAGTTCTATAATAAATGTGCAACATCTGAGAATGCCCTTCTCATAGTCGAGACCCAGCGAAAAACCAGAGTCTCCAGGAAGATGTCCTGAGTAGATTGCAGAGGCTGCAACGGGACACGGGGATCCAGGCGATCCCTCAGATAGATGGGGGCCATTTAGGGTTTTAAAGGTCATCATCAGCACCTTGAATTGGGCCAAGAAGACTACTGGCAGCAAGTGCAGTGAATGGAGCATCGGTGTTATGTGCTCACAGTGACGTGTCCCTGTAAGGAGGCGAGTCACCACAGTGCATCAGCTGCAGCCTCTGAACCATCACCAAGGGCAGTCCCACGTAGAGCGCATTCCAGTAGTCTAGCCTCGAGGTGATGAAAGCATGGATGACAGTGGCCAAATCCGATTCCGAAAGAAAAGACTTCAGCCTCCTCACCAGGTGGAGTTGGTAAAAAACATTCCTGGCTACTACTGTGACCTGGCAATCCAGGTGCAGCAAAGGATCTAGAAGCACTCCAAGGCTGCAAACCTGATCAACCAGAGGGGACTGGACCCCATCAGTAAGAGGAGTCCCAATCCCCTCCAGGGCACAAGGCCGGCCAACCATCATTACCTCAGTCTTGTCAGGATTCAGTCGACTCACCTTCATCCAGTCCCCCACCACAACCAGGCAATGGGTAAGCACTGAGACTGCCATACCTGCACATGAGTACTCCTCCCTAGACATTCCTATGACTAAGGGTGCAATTTTGAATTTGACAATGTGGGTTTAGACACTGGGTAAAAACAGATGTGAGGGCAGTACAGCAACTCCATGGTCCGGGGCAGGAAACAACAGTTAACCTGGGTTGGGGAGTGGCACTGAACTAACATGCTCACAGCCTGAGAGCTGCCCCACTACCTGTATGGTCCGGGTAGAGTGAGGAGCTAAACAAACGTGTGGGCAGCTGCCCCCACCCAACTCCTAGTGCTTTCCCCCCGGCCATGACAGACAGCCATGGTGACCAGTTGTGGCACTTGGCCGTGGCAGCCCCTGCCCTAAAGTTGGTATGGTGGGGCAGAACACATGTGCTAGCCCGTGTTGTCCCATGTGGGTGGCCCTTAGCCTGGGCTGTGTCCTCTGAGATTTTCTGAGGACACAGCCTGGGCTAGCTGCCTACACGCTCCCAGGCTAACATCTGCTGGTGGGTCCCGGGCTACAGTGGGCCAAAGCAGGCCCCCATCATGTCTGTTTTTACCCACTGACTTTAATTGAGTCAGGATTGCACCCTAAAAATGTGTAGGGGATGCTGTAGTTGTCCTGCATCCAGGCAAAGAGTTGAAGTTACCCTGGAGGCACCTTCCCACTCTGACATTACGTGATTCTTTTTTGGACTACAGTTTGCTGGTAAGGCAGATATTAGCAGAATGTACAAAGCCCAATCTATGTTCAGTATATTATCTCCTAAATAGTCACATTTTTCACTGGATTAGAAATGACTACCTGAAAAACCAGGTAAACCCCTTGAATGTATCATTCACAAACTGAAAATGGTGGTTCATGCAACAGTCGGTTTATGTGGCATCAGATATCAGTTCTGCAAGAGAACTGATACTTGGCCAACTTCCAGACCACTTCATGCATCTGAGGAAGTCAGCTTTTGCTGATGAAAGCTCATTCCGAAATAACGAGATTTTCTTTGGTCTTCAAGGTGTCACAAGACTCCTTTTTTTCTTTTCTTTTTTCTGTTTCAGTTCTGCTTATTTTGTTTTCACCTTCACTGTTCTGGTTTGGATTTTTTGGTTTGGGTATTTTGGTCATTTCAGCATTTTGATTATGTCATTTTGGCCATATTAGTACTATTGTGTGTGTACAACTGCTAAAAATGATATAACTGAAATCACCAAACCTGCAAATAACCAAACTAAAAAAACAGAAAAACCTGACACCTCCCCTCCCCCCCCCCCCCCCAAAGGATATCTGAGTAGCTTTCTCAGCCATGGATATTATTCAGGTACTTGAAGGCTACCTGAAAATGAAGTAGTAATAGCTTTATTCTATTTCAGGTCTACTATTTGTTGAGCTCAAGGATCCACCTATGAAATACGAGAGCAATAATTGTGGAAATCTAATACAATATTAAGGGGAGAGCATTCCATCAAACAGTTAATGTTGAAGCGAGGCTCCTTTTTATGTTAGCTTTTCAAACCTCATCTCTCCGAATTAGGGTAATTTCAGCCGTTACGATACCATGGTCAACCACAGTGCACCCCCTGTGGTGGCTGCGGTAGTGTAACATCTGAAATTACCCAAAGAGAATCCCACCAGATGTTCACCACAGTGAACCCCCGGCGGGAATCTCTTTGACCATGCTTTTGGACCTCTGGCCGCCCGGCCAAAAGTAATGTCTGTTACCTTCGCCAATTCCAGATTGTGGCCCAGACCCCGGGATGGGATTGGGCGCAGCGGCCGGATTGGCCACTGCGCCGCCTGTCTCTCGGAAGGCGGGCGGGCGGCTGGGGGAGCGCGGGGGGGGGCAGGGCTGTGCGGCCGCACGTCGCGCCACGAAGCCCCAACCCCTCCCTGACCCCCACAAGGAATCAGGCTGGCACGTCTAAAAGATGGCCGGTCTGATTCCTCACCGGGATCCGAAACGGATCCCGGGGCATGGAGAATGCACGTCTAAAATTACCCTTAGTCTGCTGTGGGAGAGTGGGAGGGAGGAAAATGTACAAACAGGTAGAGGGTTCTCAACGGCAGTGTGAAAGAAAGTCTTGGAGAAGCATCTTTGGATTGAAACAGACCACCCTATTGCTTGCATCTCCAATCCAGAGCATGCCTCTCAGTTACAGGTCAAATCATCTGAGATCCAGCCACCCAGGAATGCTGCTCAGAGCCATTCCCATATCAGCTCTAAAGTTAGGATTCAGGCCATCCTACACTTGAAAGCAAAGTGTAAATGTACAATCCAAAGATGCTTCTCCAAGTCTTGCCCCAGCTGGGCAAGTGCTTAGTGTAACAGCCTGTCCCAATAATCTCCTAAAGAAATACCTCAGGTCTGGGCAAAGAAAGCTCTGAAGTGGTCACTCTGGCCTTACCTGGACCTTGTTTAGTTTACTTATTGAATGAAGACAAAATCTGTTCAATCCATCCTTGTTTAATTTGTCACTTGAGTCAAAGCAAACTAAAATGAATCGGAAGCAATTTCGACTTCATTTAATTCACTTAGTTTATTTAATGAAGTCAATTTCTGCAAACATCCACAGTGGCACAAATTGAGATGCAAGGATTTGTTACAGGAAGCAAATTTTTGTGAGTATCAAAAGACCTCTTTGTGTCATCTTGGGTGTCAAGAGTGGGAAAGCCAGATTAACATGTAAGGAGTTATTTGCATTTCATTCTGAAATAAGGGTGGTAGCTTGCTGCTTCTGGATCGGATTGGAGCTGGAGAAGTCTGCATAAAAGGATTGGCAGAATGTATTAAATTAAAAATGATGAGTTCCTTGTAAAGCATTTACTACTCCTTTTAACTGCATTCACCAGCACCTGAACAAGCAAAGTTAGGTTTGCAAGTATAGTTGTGTGGCTCCTTCCAACTGAGATTTGCTCTCTTAGGCCTTCTCCTTGAGAACACTTGAAGCTGGAAACAGGACACTTGCCCCGCTAGGCAAAATGCCTTGTTAATGGTTCATAACATTCCTCCCTCCCCCTGTTGCTGCAGAAAACATGTTGTGTGAAACAGGGGTGTGCACCAGGCCCCCATGTAGTTTTTGTTTTTTGTTATCATTTTCATGATTAAAAAATGTCATTTTTGTTATTGTTATTAATGACAATGTTGTTTTTGTTATCATTGTCTTTATTGGTATTGGTATAGCTTCAAACAAAGATTTTTGGTATTGGTATAGTTATTGGTATCGATTCCGATACCTATCTAAATCTAAGGGAGATGGGAAAGGAAAAGGAAAACTATCTATTATCTAATCAATTATCTATATAACTATTCTAATCTAATCTAATCTATATGTCTATAATATATATCCATGGCCCTTTTTACACAGACACTCTAACACCGATAAAATGGGTGTTACATTTTATTATACATGGTACAGGGCAACACTACAGCCCTGCAACATGGGCCCTTTTCACATGAGATGCCGCCACCCAGTTTAGATGGGTGGAGGCGCCTGTGTAAACACCACGGGTGATGGCTGTAGGTGTGTGCACGCTCCCGTGCAACACCCATCTCCACCCCCCCCCCACCCATGGAGCAATCGTCATTGAAGTCTGTTGCTCTGTGGGTGGGTGGTGGGTGAAGATGGGTGTTGCGTGGGAGCATGCACACACTTACACCCTGATTCCCATATGTCACGGATGGTGGCTTGCTTTGGACTAGCTGTTGCCCGCAGGCGCAAAACCCTTGCGTACTCCAAGGCTTCTTAGTTAAGAGCAATATCGAGTTTTACCTTTTCCTCAGAATGGTATTTACGGGTGAAGTTTTGGAGCCTCACCGGATTAGTTAGTTTCACTGTTTTTTTTTGTACCTGATGCTTAGTGTAATTTTGTTTTGGTTTCACAGTATTTTAAAAGTTTATATTTTTTGTTTTCTGTATTGTTTTGCTTTTATGGATCTTTTAGTGGAATTTAAGATTGTAATAGCCTCGGCTTCACAATAAACTTATTTTACTTACTTACTTACTTACACCTACACCCACCGCGTGTGGTGTTTACACAGACACCTCAACCCATGTCCACCCAGCGAACTGCACCCCACCCACCGCCCTTGGTGTTTACACAGACACCTCCACCCATCAAAACTGGATGGAGGCATCGGACCCATGTTGCAGGGCTGCAGTGTTGCCCTGTACCATATATAAAAAAATGTAACACCCATTTTATCAGTGTTAGAGTGTCTGTGTAAAAAGGGCCCAAATCTAATCTATACTACCTATCTATATATAACGTACAGAGGGGGAGAAGGGCAGGGAAAGGGAGAAGGTAAAATATAGGGTATGAGGAAGGAAAGGTATTGGTAATACAATGAGAGCTAGGGAGGATTTTTGTGTGTGCAAGCACAGTTCTGTAAACGCAACCTGACAAGCAGAGCTCTCACAGAATGCAGAAAAAAGCCTGGCCCTCCCATTATAAATGGTTGCAGTACCCTCCAAAGCCCTCCGATTGGTTGTGGGAGGCAACAGGCATTGATCAATCACAGAGTGCCATGAGACTGCTGGGGCCTGCTTGCGCTCTCATTGGCCATCGATACATCCATCAGATACTACTGAGCTGCTCGCCCCTCCCAACACAGGCACAGTTCAAGAGTTCAACCCTGTTTCGGGTTCTGAGATGTCTGCTCCCTCCTCCCCTCTCCACATTTTCCCTCCAAAACCCAACTGCCACAGCACTAATAATAATGACAATGATAATGACATTGTTGTTTTCGTTATCATCGTTATTATTGATTGTAGCTTTTGTTATTACAATAACAAAAATGACAATTTTCGTTATCATTATTGTAATAACAAAAACGACATGCACACCTCTAGTATGAAATGCTGAGGATGCTGAAGCACCTAGTTCCCACTGACGTTTAATAGAAATCAGACACTTAGGCATTGTTTCTACTATTCTCCCAGATTTATTTGTGATGGAACTGTCCTCCTCCCTCTTCCAACTGGTACCCAACATCATATCCTATATGGCTTGGGTCCCATGTATTTGTAGGACCACCTCACACCCTGTGTTCTGAATCGACCCCTGCAGTTGGCCGGGAGCACCCTTTTCAAAGTCCCCCGGGTATCCCTGGGGGCGACTATGGAGAGGGCGTTCTTGGTGGCTGCACTAAGGCTGTGGAACTCCCTCCCGGCAGAGGCCTGGTTAGCCCTGGACCTCTCCTCTTTTCGATGCCAATGCAAGACCTGGCTGTTCTACCAGGCCTTTGGCGAGGGAGGCAGGTGAGGGTGTGTCTCTATTTTAAGGGTGGGGTATTTATTTTTTTGGTTTTTAAAATGTCTTTTATGTCTTTTTACATCCCTCTCTTCCCCTTCTTTTTCTCCCCCTCTTTTTTGGGGGGATGCTTTCTCCCATTTCCCCTCCTTTCCCCCTTTTATATTGTTTTGTTTATAATGATTATATATTTTATATTTCTATATATTGTAAGCCGCCCTGAGTTGCCTAGGCAGAAGGGGTGGGATATCAAATATTTTAAATAAATAAATACATAATATCATACCTCCAGCAGCCAAAAAGGGGAAAGCCCCGCCTTCTTGGAAAATAAGCTTCACTCATCTGCAAATAATCACCCCTCACTTACATACATGTACATTCCAAGTTCAGAAAGAGGGACAGAAGCTCTCCTAATTTTTATTCCTCTTAGATTCTTGCCATTCCATCATCTCCTTGTTGGGCGCTTTCACATGGATGTTGGTCTGCCCGCTTGCAGCCCCACCTGGGTCCATTTTAAATGGAGACTACTGCAGCCCACGGTCCACCTGCATGGCATCCCCCTCCTCCACACCATAGAGTTGTGAATGGATTGCCTGACGCTCTGGGTTGCTGCTGTAACTTTATGGTGTTGCCCAAGGCAACCTCCGGCTGAGAGGTCCTGTCTACTCAGCAGACGGACAACAGCCCTGCCTCCGGCCAGTGCCCCAGGGTTTGGCTGCCCACGTTGCTGGTGGTGATCCTGGGTGTTCTGGAGCAACATGGACAGGCAGATCATGGACAGCCTGCCCTGCCTCTGGTCTGCCTGCATATCTGGCAGGCTGCCTTTAAACCGACAGCCTGCCCGGAGGTGAGGCAGGGCAGAGGCTTGAGCGTTGTCTGTGTGAAAACACCCGATGTCCCCTCAAGTGCTTTTCCTGGGAGGCAAACAGGTAAGAGGTACCTGAGACTTGAATACAGGTCTTCTAGTCTCTCTCCTCTGAAACAGGGATTTTGACTCCTGAAAGAGGGACAGTGAGATTCAGCATGCAAAGAGGGACTCTTTCTCCTATGTAAGGACTGTTGGGCGGTATGCAACCTTCTTCTCATTTCAACCTGGCTGCTCTATTCACGTTTGCAGGGTTGACGTGAGAGCACTCAAGCAGAGGAGGCACTAAAATCTCACCTGTCCTCCTGGAAACCCTGCCCAGAGGATGGGGCTGGCAATCTGGTAAAAGCAGAGCCTCTAGCAGATCCCCCTCTTCCCTGTAAGGGGAGAAGACTTTTGCTCAGGCCTTGTGGTGCTTTTACCATTGTTGCCACTGCTGCTGGTGGATATGGTGGGGCTTGCTCAGAGAAGTAGCAGAAAATCTGAGGAGGAAGGGGGAAATGTCCCTTAGCCTTCCACTTCCATCTCCACTGAGGGTGTTTTCAGATGTTACGGGGCCGCTTGGCCCCGTACCAAAACCAACCCATTCATTCCCCGCCGGGGTCACCCTGTCACGCCATATCAGACGTGCCGGGGGATCCCGGCGGGGAATCTGGGAGGGGGCGGGGCTGCGCGGCGCAACGTGCGGCTGCACGGCCCCGCCCCTTCCACGCACCCCGGCGCCTGCCCTCCAGGGAGACGGGAGGGCGGCGGGGCCAATGCGGCTGCCGCGTCGGGCCGGAGTCACCACGGCCCGGGATCCTGCCGGTGATCCCGGGCCGTGGCGCGTGGCCAGACGTTACTTTTTTTTGGTCCCCGCTGGGGATCTTTTTGACCATGCTTCCCAGGACATTCCCCCGGCTAGCCCGGGAAGCATGGTTCAAATTGACCACATGTGCGGATTGACCGTGGTGAACATCTGGCAGCCGCCAAACAGACGTGCGAGACACATTGGGTACTTTCAGACGTTACGGGCGGCCGGTTCACCACAGCAAACCACCAGGGGGGGCGAACAGCGCAACCACGCCCGGGGGTTGGAAAACGACCCAAACAGACGTGCCGGGAACGGGACCACGGCCCGGAACCGGGCCGCACCATCACGGCCCGTGGCAGCACAACAGACGTGCAGCCGAACCCCCGGCGGGCGCTAAACCCCCACAAGGCACCGGGCAGGGGCGGGACACAGACATGGCCGACTGAGGGCAAACGAAGCCACAAGGCACTCAAGGGAACGCCCACACAAGGGAAACGGGAAGGGAGGGGGGAAGAGCGAGAACAGGCTGACAGCCGGCTCACACAGCGGTCCCGCAGCAGGGCACAATGCACGGCCACACGCCCGGGCACACACACTCACACCAGGGAAAGGCCGGGAAGGGGGGAAGGGGCGCCCGGAACGCCCCACCCGGAACACCGGCAGGGAGGGGGGGGGCACCACCACGGGGCAAGGCACGGACAGCAGCAACCCCCACACCACCCCAGTCCAGTCCAGTCCAAGGAGGTGCCCCCACAGGAACAGAGGCAGTCTCGGAGGGGGGGGGCGGACCCCCGGAGCAAGGCACGTTGGGGGCCCCCAAAGCACAGCGAGGCCGGCGGAGGGGCGCCAGGAGGAGGAGGAAGGGGGCCCCACAGTCAAAGGCTGGCACAGGCAGGGCAGCCGGGTCCAGCGGTGCTCCTCCGCAGCACCAGCGACGCTCAGGCAGCACCCACGGAGTCACGGGGATGGAGGGGGCCCAGGACCACGGCCAGGGGCAGCAGCAAGCAGCGAGGCGGGCGGGAGCTCACCGAGGTGGGGTCCGCAGGTCGGGAGCGGCCAGCGGGGACCAGGCCCCCCCCCCGGGCCGGGGCGGGAGCCCACACGGGGGCACCACGCCGGGGGGGGCAGGCCAGCGACGCGGGGCTCACGGGCCGCTGCCGGGGGCCCCGCTGGCCCGAGGGCCCGGGTGGCCCGCCCGGTGGACCAGGTGGGGCCAGTGCAGCATGCCCCGGCGGTACCCCTGCAAGGACATGTAGTGGGCGATCAGGTAGTAGGCCTCGAAGGGATCGGGCATGGTGAGGGCCAGCTGCACATCCACACGCGCCCACACCGCCAACAGGGATGACATCTCCACCGCGGAGGGCTCCGGCACACAGCAGGCAGCAGAAGGGGGCCACGGAAGATGCCCCAGCTCCAGAAGCCGCTGGAACGCCGCCCCACGGGTGCGCTGGTACCCACGGGCCCCGTGAACACAGGAGAAGTAGCTCACGGCCAAGGCAGGGCCACCCTCGGCCAGGCACTCCGAGTAGGCGCCCAGACCACACACCACCAGCGCTGACACGGTCTCAGAGGCGCTCCAGGGCACATGGGCGCACAGCACCTCCGGGATGCGCCCCTCGGGGAAACGAGCCAGCCCCAGGGCCTCCGCATGCAGCCGGCAATCACGGGCGCTCACCACATGGCCAAAGTAACGGAGCCCGGAGCTCAGGCTCTCGTAGGCACCTGCACGGCTCCCCGGCCCGGCCAGGAGCAGCTGCACGGCAGGGGTGTGCCACAGGTCGCACAGAGACATGGTCTCGCGGAAGGCCCAGATATGGGGGGCCCCTTGGGGGCCGGACAGCGGGAGCCCCATGGATGGGCAGGCAGCCATGGTCCAGCACAACAGGGAATGGGACACGGAGCCCGGAGGGCACACAGACTGCCCAGGGCCGGGAGAGGCTCGGCCCGGCCCCCGGGACAGGGAACACGGGCCCGCACCGCAACATTGTAGCACAACAGAGCGAGGCGTGGGGTGCGGGCCCGGCACAGCTGCAGAGAACAACAGCGAGCTCTCTGTCTGCCTAATCGCACCTTCAAGGCCATCCCGCTACAAACAGCGAGGGGAGGGGGCCCGGGGTGCTGGGGGCGGGAGCAGCCGGAACGCACCGGCACAGGGCGCGCGCAGGCCCGCGAGGCCGACCCCCGGGCGGAGCCACCAGCACCGGGCCGCCATAAGCGCTCCCAGCCCCCACCGGGGCCCCAGCACCATGGAGCGCGATAGGGCAGGTGGGAACTGGATGTTCCTCGCGCTCGCGGCTGAGTGGCACCGTGACCACACTGAGCAGCTGTGCCTCCTGACCGAGAGGGTGCACCTGGCCGTCCGCCTGCGCTATGTCCTGGCCCTGCGGGCTGGCGTGCGCCTCCGGGGCCAGCAGGCCCGCAGGAGAGTCCGTGGCCGGCTCAGGGCTCGGCGCCGGGCCTGGGGGGCGTGGCTGGCCGCCTGCCGGAGCCTCACCCGGCCCGCTGCGCTCCGAGGGGCCGCGAGGCGGTTCCGCTGGGCAACGCAGACCCTCCGCCGGGCAGCGCTGCTGGCTATGCCCATAGCGCGGAGCCTATGGGTCACGGAGCGGCCCCAGGCCTGGTGGGAGCGGGCCCAGGCCCACTGGGGGGAGGCCGAGTGGGGGTCCCACTTCCGGATGGGCAAGGCCACCCTGCTGCGCCTAGCGGAGCTCCTCACGCCCTGGCTGGAGCGGCAGCACACCTCCATGCGGGAGCCCATCCCCATGGTCCAGCGGGTGGCCATAGGGGTCTGGGCCCTCGCAACGCCCGACTCCTGCCGCTCCGTGTCCCAGCACTTCGGGGTGGGGCTCAGCACGGTCGCCTGCATCGTGCGGGATGTGTGCGAGGCTGTGGAGGGCGTGCTCCTCGACAGGACCATCCAGCTCCTGGACCAGGGCGCTGTGATGGCTGGCTTCGCGGCCGGGGGCTTCCCGAACTGCATCGGAGCCGTGGACGGCACACACATCGAGATCCTGCGCCCGGCCGCGGGGGAGGCCCTGGAGTATGTGAACCGGCACGGATACTACTCCCTGCACCTGCAGGGGGTGGTGGACCACCGGGCCCGCTTCATAGACATCTACACGGGCAACTCCGGCCGGAGTCACGACGCCAGGATCATGACCATCTCCCCCTTCTATGCCCGCATGTACCGGGGGGACTTCGCGGACATGGGCATGAGGTGGATCGAGGGTGTTCCCATGCCCCCCTGCATCCTGGGGGACCCCGCCTACCCCCTGACCCGCTGGCTGATGAAGGTCTACCCTGTCCCGAGCACCCCTGCGGAGCAGGTATACAATACCCGCCTGTGTGCGAGCCGGACCGTCGTGGAGCGTGCCTTCGGGGCCCTGAAGCAGCGCTGGAGGAGTCTAGCTGGCCGCCTGGACTTCACCGTCCCCACCTCCGCCCTGGTGATCGGTGCCTGCTGCGTTCTGCACAATGTGTGCGAGACCGAGGGGGCGGCCCTGGAGTACCCCGAGCCCCACCGGCCCCCCGGTCCTGTTCCCCTGTACGTGAACGCAGGGAACCCCCGGGAGTACCGGTATGCCAAAAGGATCCGGAACGCCCTTGCAACCCACATCGCCCGGGGGGGCCCGCTGTGAGGGCCTTCCCGCCCCTGGGGGCCCCACCCCCCGTTCCGTGCCCATGCCCCTGTACACGCGGTCCCACAGCCCTGTCCCCCCCACAAACGGGCCGGGGACAACTGTCTCTTTACAACACTTTATTGCCCACACAGTGCACACAATCACCCTGTGCCCCCTCCCCACCCCCGTCCCCGTGACCCCGTCCACCACCCGCCCTCATGTGGCCCTCCCCCTCCCCCCCTTCCCACCATCCCCCCGCGTTTCCTGGGCCGACCCCTCGTGCGGCCGCTTGGGCCCACCGAGCTCTGGGAGCTCCCCTCCCCCCCACTGTCCGTGTCCCCTGCCGTGTCCTGGGCCGGTCCCGGCCCCGGCAGGGGGCCGGGCGGCGGATGGGCAGCTGTGCCCGGTGCCCCGGTCGCGCCCCGGGGGGGCTGGACCCTCCGGAGGCCCGGGGGCACTGGGAGGCGCATGCGAGGGCCCTGGGGCCGGGGGGGCGCCAGGGGCGGCAGGGCTGGGCCCGGGGGCGCCGAGGGGCCCGGCATGGGGACCTGGGCGGGCAGGGCGCCCGGAGGTGCGCCGGCCATCACGTAGGCACACATGGTGCCCGCATGCAGGAGCAGGGAGGTCCCAATGTCGTGGGACCTGTCCATCTTGGCACTGTGCTCCCGCACCATGCCCTGTATGTCCTGCCGGAGGCCCCTGAGCAGCCCCTGCTGCCGCTGGTGCTCCCGGCGCTCCCGCCTCCGCTCCAGGCGCACCTCCGCCTCCAGCCGGCGGTCTGTCTCCAGGGCCTTCTCCATGGACCGCTCTATGGCCGCCTCCATGCGGTCCACGGAGGCGATCATGCGCTCCCCCTGTTCCTCCGCCCTGCGGACGATGTCCTCCGCTTGCTCCTCCCTGCGCCTGCGGACCCGCGCCCGGTACTCCCGCATCCGCTGGGCTGGGGCTGCGGCCGGCGGAGGCGCCGCGCGCGGGGGCTGCCCTGTGGAAATGGGCGGGTGGGTCAGTGCAGGGCCCTGTCCCCTAGCGGGGTCGGGTCCCGGGGCCCCCTGCCCCCCCTCCCCCACTGAGGCCAGAGGCCCCCCTGGGCTGGCGCCCGGGGGGCCCTCCCGCAATCCCAGCCCTCCCGCCTTACCTGGGTCCGGCACCTGCTCTCCTGTGCCCTCCGCGGGGGCCTGCACCGTCTCGCTGGCCCGGTCCTGGGGCTCCCCATGTCCTGCGGGCGGGAGAGGGGGGAGCGGGTGAAGGGGGCTGGTTGTGGCCCCTGCAGCAGGGCCCCCACCCCCGCCCCTGCCACCGGCCCCCTGGTCGTGCCCCCCCCTGCCCTGGGGGCCCGCTTACCCTCTATGTCCGTCTCCGAGCCTTCGGAGGCCGGCGCCTCACCCTGGGAGTGCTCCCCCTGGGACCACTGGCTGAGGGTGGTGAAGGTGCCGACCTCCGACTCCGCCTGGCCGGCCCGGCGTTGGGATGTCTCCGGGCTGCTGCTGGGGGGGGGCCTTGGGGCTTCTGCGGGTCCCGGGTGGTCCTCCTGGGGGTGGGGGTCCCCTGAGCTCGTGTCTACCGGGCGGGCGGCGAGGGGAGGGGGTACCTCGGCCCGCTCCCTGCCCTGGACCACAGCGCTGCCCACCAGGCGTGGGGCAACTATGGAGCCCTTCATGTGAAGGATGCGGTCCAGGGCATCGTAGTAGGGGGCGGTGCGGGCCCCGTGGCCGGAGCGGCTGTTATTGTCCTTGAGGGCCTTGTACCCCCTCTTGAGCTCCTTGGCCTTCGAGCGACACTGGTTGACAGTGCGCTCGTGCCCCGCCGCCTCCATGTCGCGCACGATGTCCCGGTAGACATGCTCGTTGCGCTGGTTTATTGCGAGCTCCACCTGGTACTCGAGGGTCCCCCAGATCCGTATGAAGTCCCGGGTCTCCTGGAGGCCCCACTGTCCCCCTCTGTGATAGGCCTTCCTCCGGCTGGGCCCCTGCTGTTCCTCCTCCCGGTGCAGCTCCTGCTGCACCTGCCTGTGCTCCTCCTCCACCTCCTCCTGGGGGTGCGCCTCCAGGGGCCGGGGGCCGGGCTCCTCCTGGGGCTCGTCCGCCCGGGCCGACTTTCGTGTCTGGGGGGGGGAAGGGGGGTGGTTGGTTGCTGGGTGAGGGTGTGGGCCCTCTCGGGGGCCCCCTGCCCCCCTGCCCTCCGCCCGGGGTCCCCCTGCCCCCCTGCCTTCCGCCCGGGGTCCCCCCGGCCCCCTCCACAGGGGGTTCCCCTGTGCCCCCTGTTCCCCTCCCAGTGGGTGCCCTTACCCGTTTCCTGGGTGCCTCCTGTGGGCCTGTTCCGGCCGCTGTCCCCGGGGCGGCGCGACCCGGCTGCAGCTGTGGTTGGTGTTCCCGGGGCGCCTCCCTGGTCGGGTGCTCCCGTGTGCCCCCTTCCTGCACCTGTGCCCCCTCCGCCTGCATCGCTGGGCCTGGCTGCACGTCCTCCGCCTCCTGTGCCGCCGCTGTCGCTGTTCGTGCCTCCGGTCTCTTCCGCTTCCCTCCTCGCTCCATCCCGCCACGCTTGCTTGCTGCTGCTCTCGCTTTAAATCTCCCTCCGGTGTTTGTGTTGGTGCTGGTTGCCTGGCAGCGACGCTGCGTGCCTCGTCCCCGGCCGGGGCTCCATTTTTTTGGTTCCGCTGGGGGATTGGCGTCCAGACGTTACTTTTGCTTGGTTCCCTGTGGGGGTTGGTTTGACCACGCTTCCCGAGACCTTCCCCCGGCTAGCCCGGGAAGCGTGGTTCAAACTGACCCCATGTGGGTATTGAGCGTGATGAACATCTGGCGCACGCCGTTCAGACGTTCCGGGCCCTTTGGCCCCGCGGGGGGGTTGAGCGTGGTTCAGTGTGGTTCACCGTGATCTCGTAACGTCTGAAAACACCCATTGACCACAGGTGCATATTCACCGTGGTTCACTGTGATCTCGTAACGTCTGAAAATACCCTGAAAGTGTGTGGGAGGAAGAAAAAAGTGTGTGGGTAAAAAATCTACAGTTCTTCCACATGGGAAAGTGGACAGAGGCACAGGGACAGAAAGTCGCCTGATGCCGTTCTCTATGGTCAGGATGTTATCAGCCCTTGGTGTGAGTTAAAATTTCAGTTGGGGGCAGTACATTGCTAATTTTACCACGATGATCTCTCTTATACTCTATAGCTGGCAGGAACTTCTTCCATACACACTATGCTTTAATTTCCCAAAACCCCCTGCAATAGAAAACAAGTTAGTCTGTTACGTTGCTGCAGGTCACTTGCTACCAGTCCCATTCAAGACTGCAGGGCAAATGGGAGACATAGCAGGGGGATGGAAGAATCAGGTTTGTAGGCAAGGACGTATGAACTATGACTAAGCAAAGTCCTTTTTTCAGCTTTCCCCTAAAGGCCTTGAGCTGAACCTTGCACTGTGTGCAAGCACCGACCCATATACTGTCTTTGGAGATTGGTACAGCACTTATTTGACATTTGTACTGATACCACCCCACCCCCTTCATCCTTTTTTGTTCTTTGCTGCTGGAGACTGCTCACTTTTCTCTCTCGGCTGCTGTTCTAACCACTTGTTTTTAGCCAGAAGGAGCTAGAATGACAGAAACCTATAAAACGGTCTCAGAGATGGAAATGGAGCAGCACATGCTGAGTCGCTGCCTGCCAGCATTTTGCTTGGATTTTAAGTGAGGAGCAGGGGGGAGGTAAGAGTTCTCATCTTTGTTTTTAATTAATGCAGTCACCATTTTCATTCTGATGTGTCACACGATGGAAATCAAAGGCATCTTGTATAAATAATAAGAAAAAAATAGAGGTTTCTCTCGATTAGTAATGGAAAACATTTTCAAACAAGAGCTACAGAATTATGATAGAGCTGGCACTTCCTCAAGGTGAAAGTCTCTCAAAATCATACCATAAATTATTGATTTGTCCAAGTCTCTTCACCATAGGAGATTTACAAACTCATTTTCATAGTTGTCTTAAGGAAAGAAGAGGTGGGGGCTGGGGGAAAGAATCTTATCTAGGTCAAAACCCAAGTGTCTCTCTCTCTCTCCCCGCCCCCAAATAAAAGGAACTTCTAGCTGAGGTGAGCTACTACACTTTGAAACTTTTGCTTGATTCTGCAGATGCTGGTGTAAATCAAGAGTAAGTCTGCAAAAGTCAAGGGAGCTACACCGGTGTAAGTGAGATAAGAATCAGGTCCAGTGTCATAGTTTTAGATGTAAGAGAATCTTAGTTAATAGCAAATAAGATGTTTACTTCGACCTGAATATTATGTAAATGCAAAGAGCTGCCTAAATTAGATGTGCTGAAGTATTTTCAGAATTATGTTGGCAAACAGAGGAAAAATGAAAAGCCAAGGTTATCTTTAATAGTGAGTTGTCAGAGTAAAAGTGTTTAAAGTGGGAAGATGGCCTTGTGATTAAGGCAGTGGATAGAGGTGGGATCAGATCAGAGAGGGCAGGACAAATGAGCTGCCACATGCCTTTCTGACATCAAGAAGCTCTGCAGTGGGTGGGCCCAGGTACATTGGATAGGAGGTGGGATAAACAGGTCCCCTTTCTGTCATGCCCCCTTACTGATGGAACCCTGCTCTTGCAGTGTCGTAACATCATGGTGCTCCACGTGGGAGGGTCCACATTGAGGAAAGAGAACAGGAAAGTCCCTATGGCCTGCCTACTCTCCCAGAAGCATTGATTTCTCCAGGTTGCCAGGGGTGTCCCTGGCTGACCTGAAAAAATTATGGCTTCTCCAAGAGCCTGGAGACTGTGGGTCAAAACCTGGACACTTGGGAAGGGTTGTAGGGGGGACTCCTTTGCATGAGAGATGGGCCATTTTTACATGGATGCCTCCTCCCCCCGCTGAGTGTTCGGGCGGGTGTGCGGGGGGGGGGGGAATCCATGGCTGTTTTTACATGGATGCACCCCCCGGCTGCTCAGTGTTCGGATGGGTTTGTGGCGGGGGGCGCAGTCCGGGTATATGGCTGCTGGTGGGTGGGGGGATGGGTGTGCGATGGGTGTGTGCCCTTGTAAACACCATGGGCGGTGGGTGTTTGTGCGTGCATGCTCCCACCGCACACCCACCTCCATCCATGGAGCCCACTGACAGAATGGAGGATGCTCCGTGGGTGTAGGTGGGTTTAGGTGAGTGTATGTCTGTGTATGGGTAGTGGTGGGTGGGGGGATGGGTGTCTGCTTGGTGTTCGCCCGTGTGAACACCGAGTGGGATGGGTGGGGGTGCATATGCACTCCTGCACAACACCCACCTCCACCCATTGCACATCCACCTCCATCCACTTCCACCCACAGAGCCCTCCGGAAAACCGGAGGAGACTCCAGGGGTGGAAGTGGCTTGAGATGGGTGTAGGTGTGTGTGTGTCCGTGTAAAGGAACACACACACACCATGGCAAAACACCCATTTCCCCCCCCCCCCATCTGTGTAAAAACGGCCATGGGGGAGTGGAAATGGATGAGATGGGGGGAATGGAACTTTACCTGGTGAGAGTTTGGGACATAGGTTAGTGGGGATAGGATGTGGCCTGGAGGGTTGTGATAATTGATAATTGATAATTAACAATTAATAATTAATAAATTTGGAGCTGATTTCCTGCAGTGAACATCTCATTGAAGTGGACACCATTTGTGAATACAAGAACATGGGGCTGGATGTCCTTAGATGCTCAATTCATTTCAGGTTATTGAACGGGCAGCTCCACCTGCATCTGGACAGTATCACTTTCCTTGGCCCTTTTCAGTCTGGGTTCCAACCCGGCTATGATACTGAGACGGATGTTCAGCATTTCTGATCCTGCTAGATCTCTCAGCTGCTTTTGATATCGTGGACCATGGGCTGCTGCTGAGACGGCTGTGAGACCTGGGGGGTCTGGATGGGACTGTCCTTGGGTGGTTCCGCTCATTCCTCTCGAGGAGAAGCCAGTGAGTGGTGCTGGGGGCTGAAACATCGAGCCCCCGGGCCTTGACCTGTGGTGTTCCACAGGGTTCGATCCTGTCTCCGTTATTATTCAATGTGTATATGCTGCCCCTGGGGGAGATCGTGAGAGGGTTCGGGGTGCGATGTCACCAATATGCTGATGATACTCAGCTGTACCTTTCATTTCAACTGATCCAGGTCCTGCTGTCTTGTTACTTTCCCAGTGTTTGGAGGCCTTGGCGGATTGGATGTGGCAGAGCAGACTGAAGCTCAATCCCGATAAGAGGGAGGTGATGGTGGTGGGAAGGGCAAGGGAGGTGCTGGCTCCTCCAGTGGGGGGGGGCCAGCACCTCCCTTGCCCTTCCCACCACCATCACCTCCCTCTTATCGGGATTGAGCTTCAGTCTGCTCTGCCACATCCAATCCGCCAAGGCCTCCAAACACTGGGAAAGTAACAAGACAGCAGGACCTGGATCAGTTGAAAATGAAAGGTACAGCTGAGTATCATCAGCATATTGGTGACATCGCACCCCGAACCCTCTCACGATCTCCCCCAGGGGCAGCATATACACATTGAATAATAACGGAGACAGGATCGAACCCTGTGGAACACCACAGGTCAAGGCCCGGGGGCTCGATGTTTCAGCCCCCAGCACCACTCACTGGCTTCTCCTCGAGAGGAATGAGCGGAACCACCCAAGGACAGTCCCATCCAGACCCCCCAGGTCTCACAGCCGTCCTGGTGCCCTCCTGTAGCCCAGCAGGTTCGACGTCTGGGGATGGTTTTGGACTCAGGCCTCCGTCTGGATCGACAGGTGGAGCAGTGGCTAAAGCCGCTTTTTGCTGGCTGTATCTGGTACGGAGGCTGTGTCCATACATCTCCGGGCCTGACCTGGCCACTCTCATTTATGCCTTCATCACCTCGAGGCTAGACTACTGCAACGTGCTCTACGTGGGGCTTCCCTTGTTTCTGGTTTGGAGGCTGCAGCTAGTGCAGAATGTGGCAACCTGTCTCCTTACGGGGACAGGGCGGCGGGAGCACATAACACCTGTGCTCCGCACTCTGCACTGGCTGCCTATAGCGTACTGAGCCAGATTCAAGGTGTTAGTATTGATTTATAAAGCCCTACACGATCTGAGCCCCTCATACCTTGGGGGACCACCTCATCCTCCGCGCCTCAGAGCGATCCCTTCGGTCGGCCGGGGGTGCCTTTCTGGAGGTCCCCTGTGTTAAATGGGGGGCCACAATGGAGATGGCGTTCTTGGTGGCCGGGCCGTGACTTTGGAACTCCCTCCCGAAGGAAGCTCGCCTGGCCCCAGGTCTGCTAGCTTTCCGTCGAGCTTGCAAGACCTGGCTGTTCGCCCAGGCCTTCGGAGGGGAGGGTGGGGTAGGTAGGGGGGGTGGGGTATTTTATAGGCATTTTTAAAAGAATTGTTGTTGGGGTTACTTTTAAATATTTTAATTAATTATGATTTGTATGAATATTGTTTTTGTTTTATTTGTGTTGTAAGCCGCCCCGAGATGCCGTAGACATGAGGGGGCGGCCAATAAATTTAAATAAATACATAAATAAAATTTTTTCCTTTTGATGACGAGTTACACAGCAAGAAAAACGTACCTACTTGAAAGCTGCTGGTCCAGCTCCTTGAAGATGACAGTGTTGCCCACTTCAATGGCATTTCCATGCTTCAGTGGCATTTTGTATAAACATTTTGCAACATACATTTTGCAAGTGGGGTTTTGTCATGTGCCTTCTACAGAAGTCATTAAGCTACTAATTAATGCTAGTTTAAAACCAGAAGGCTTTTTACCATGTAAACATTAACTGACTTTGTTTAAATATTAACATTGCAAGTGTTTTCATCCAGGAGAGGTGCTCCTCTCTCCTGGTGCTGTGGGCTCCAGGTTGTCCTGCTGTTTCACAGCTTATTCAGGAAGGTGCTGCTGTCGCCATCAACAGCAGTCACCCCCAATAATTACCCCATCTTTGCTTCCCTCTGCAGCTTCCCAAATGTTAGAAGCTCCACTACGTACTTTTTTTAAAAAACTGGGTCTTCTCTGCAAGGAGCATTACTCCACTATACCAAACTATATTTGTTCAATTGGATTAAGCTCCTTAAGGACACTTTTAATTCAAATCTGAGAGGGTTTTATTCCTGTTTAGAGCCAGTGCATTCTAGTGAAAGCTGTTGAACTTAGACTTAGGAGACAAGGGTTCAGAATCAAATCCCATTTTAGCCATGAGCTCATTGGGTGACCTTGGGCAAGTTGATATCAGTCTCAGTTTCCCATCTGTAAAATGGGAAGATTAATGACCTGTCTCACAGGGCTGTTGTGAGGGTGAACTAGATAAAGGATTTAAAACCAGTGTGAGGATTTAAAACCAGGAGAGCCAGTATGGTGTAGTGGATACGGTGCTGGACTTGGACCTGGAAAACCAGCGTTCAAATCTTGCCCTAACCATGAACTCCATGGGTGGCCTTGGACAAGTCTCAGCCTCAATTACCCATCTGTAAAATGGGGTATATGTGTGTGTCTGTCTTTCCCTGTGTTCTCCTCACCCTTGTCTGTCTTAGATTGTAAACCCACTGGGCAGGGACCTGTCTCCCCCCCAAAATCTGTGACTATAAGCAATGCCTGCCTTGTGGTGCTATACAGATGATTTGTAGTAGTAAAATAATTGAAAGATGAAAGTGCTATATAAATAATAATTATCTTCCTAAGAGTTGAGCTAAGTCAGAATAAACACTCCGTCCCAACCTAAATTAAGGATGGCCACACAAGAATTGAAAGTGGATTATGTTCCTTATGCTGCTTTAAATTCTCACCTTTACTGAATCCACTTTAACTCTCCCATGCAGACAAGTCCTTCGAATGGAAAATGATTTACAGATTTTCCTGTGAGGACACTCTTGGTCTGAGGGCTCAGCTACAGGGCGTGGAATGAAATACCGCTTGTAAAATGCCTTGCGTAGTTGAAGACTTTATCTTCAAAATGCCTTGCGTAGTTTACATAGGTGAGCTTTCCGAATGGAAAGTAGTTGATTTTTTGGTCTCTTCCAGAATTTTGCTTGGACTCAGACTCCAGCTACCAATTTCCTGAAAGACTGTAAATTAAAAATAAAATAAAATAAAATGGAAAAATGAGCAGTTTGAGGGTTGAGAGGTTTTATCAAAAATTCCATTTCTCTTGCCTAGCAGACTGTTTACAGCCTCACTGTAGCTGCACAGTGTGTAAGAGCCTAGCGATCTTCTCATATAGTAATTATGTCCTAGTTTAACTTACCCTGTTGCATCCAGGAACCATTTATAGTTCTGTCTCTCTAGACTGTATTTCTGTTATATGTGCAAGCATGTGGTATCTGTCTATTGTTTTGGCTACACACTAATAAAGCAGCAAGTTCCGCATTATTGATTCTTGCTGGTTCAATTTGTGTGTGTGTGTGTCCTTGTGCTGCTGTATTGAATGCTCTGTAGACAATGTTGCTACTTTTAATCCCTAGCCTGGCTGTGTAGATGCTCTCACTGCATGCCGATTTCTAATAAAAAAAAATAATCATGAACAATAAGGTTCAAGGTTGGCTCATCCCTCAGATTAAGTCTTATCAGCTTTCAGCACAAGCATTTGTGTAGTGCTTAGATTTGCTTTGCTTAGAGCTCTCTGAACAATTGGCTTGCAAGCTGCTGCCACTGCTAACCCCAGTTCTAGACCCTGTGCTGACCTTTATCCAAACCAGATTATTTATATGTATCCTGCAGTTCACTAGGGAAGTGTGTGTTGGCTTCCAAACAAAGATTACAGTCTATTATATGTGACCTAAAAATATTCCTTTGCACATGTGCTTGAGTCAGGAGCATGATGGTTTTTCTGAGTTTATTTACATTCCGTTGTCCTTTGGAACAAATACGCCTGGCTGATGTCCTCAGATATTGCTGAACAGACTGTAGTTACAGTAGATTTATTTATTTATTTATTTTAAATTTTAAAAGACAATCAGTCATATTTATGAGGGGTGTAAGAGCTGGTTTCAATAGCTGTAGTAGTATAAGCTAGGTGCTGTGGTGGGAATTATTTGCATTGCGTTGGCAGGATAAAAGGGCATAAAGGTGAGTGTAACAGTAATTTGTGACCACTTTAAGATCCTGTGCAATGTAAAGCAGTGAGCCAGTGTAGTCGAGTGAGTACTGTGTTGGACTTGGCCCTGGGAGACTAGGGTTCAAATTTTATTTATTTATTTATTTATTCAATTTTTACCCCGCCCCTCCTGAAGACAGCTCGGGGCGGCTTCCAACAACAAAATACAATTTAAAACAATCCAAACACTTAAAATACCATATAAACATTAAAATAACATATAAACAGGGCCTTGGATATAAATTACTTGGGATCAGGGAATAAAACTCAACTACCCATCTCCCTCCCCAAAGGCCCGGGCGAACAACAAGGTCTTGCATTTCTGCCGAAATACTAATAGGCTTGGGGTCAGGCGGGCCTCCTCCGGCAGGGAGTTCCAGAGACGCGGCCCAGCCACCAAGAATGCCCTCTCCATTGTGGCCCCCCGCTTAACGCGGGGGACCTCCAAGAAGGCACCCCTGACAGACCGAAGGAGCCGCTCCGGGTTGCGGAGGGCGAGGCGGTCCCTGAGGTATGAGGGACTGAGACCGGGCAGGGTTTTGTAAATCAATACCAACACCTTGAATCTGGCTCGGTACGCTATCGGCAACCAGTGCAGAGCCCGGAGCACCGGTGTTATGTGCTCCCGGCGACCCGTCCCTGAAAAGAGACGGGCCACCACATTCTGCACTAGCTGCAGCCTCCGAACCAAACACAAAGGAAGCCCCACGTAGAGCGCGTTGCAATAGTCCAGCCTCGAGGTGACGAAGGCATGGATGAGGGAGGCCAGGTTCGGGTCGGAGATGAACGGACGCAGCCTCCGCACCAGATATAACTGGTGAAAGGCAGCCTTTGCGACTGCCTCCACCTGCCGTTCCAGGCGGAGGTCTGCGTCCAGCTCCACCTCCAGACTCCGGACCTGTTGAGCTATGGGAGGGCGAACCCCCCCAATAAGGGGGGCCGATGCCTCCTTGAGAGGGCGAGGCCGCTCTGCTTCCTGAAAGGCAGTCAATGAGGCACGTGGCAGCGGCCGTGCCATCAGTGGGCAGAAGCAGCAGTCTAAGCACATCCCCACGTTCCAAGCTGTGAAGGCCTGATGTTGGGTCTTGCTCTCCCAGCACTAAGGGTCAGGGGATTGGGTGTCACCTCCTGGCAGTGGAAGAGGCTGTGGTGGCTGTGTCATCTGCGGCTGCAGGCAATTCAGGGGACAAAGTATCCCAGGGGCCAGCATTGTCCCCCGACTCCCCCATTGTAGAGAGCCCGGCTAGAGGCAGGGCCCAATCCCTGGGCACTGGCAGCAGGAAGCATAGCAGCAGCAGCAGCAGCTATAGGAGGCAGGAAGAGAGTGCTGCTCAGAGCGGAAGCAGCATGGGGAGTCCAGCAGCCTCCGTCTGTCTGTTTGTGGATGGGGACTGTGATGCAGAGATTTCTGTGGAGGAGGTCTCTGTATCTGGTGCTGGCTGTCCCTCAATGAACTGTGTTGCCAGTGCCACCATATTCTACCCCTCCCAGGAGTGCGTCACCTGGTGTGGGCCAAAAGGCAGGAGGGGCTAAGAAATCATGGGTCTGGGAGCATTTTAAGGTGGTGCAGGCGGATGATCCCCGGGAGGTGCGGTGCACTTTGTGCAGCAAGGTGGTGAAGC